>JAPYZA010004446.1:0-21781 GCA_030522685.1 Eupelmus azureus | reverse complement strand
CAACCGAAAAAAAAAAAAAATCAATACTCATTAACTAATCGGGCACCGGGCCTCGCTCTCCGATTGTTCGCAGCTGCTGAAGGGCCAACACATGATGGTGCGAGTCGGCGGCGGCTGGGACACCCTCGAACACTTCCTGACGAGGCACGACCCCTGCCAGGTGAGGGTCATAAGTCGGGAGAGCACCCCGCCACCACCGTTCAACAACAACAACAACAACATCAAGCACTCGACGAGCAACAATTTCCTGCACATACGCTCCAAGTACCGCAGCAGCCCGCCCACACCCACCGAGCCGCTCTCGGCTCGCTAGCATTTCCCCCTGCCCTCGGCTATCACGCGCTCGCTCACCTTCGCCGGCACGATGCAGAGCGCCCAGACGCGACGCATCGTCGCCCGCAAACCTAGTGCCTGCTCCCAGCTAAAACGATAATTCCTCGCCGACTTCCTCACCTTTTTTCCCCCCTGTACCGTTCACGCAGTGCTGTTGTACATTATACACTAAGACTAAACGTTGGTTGAAGATTCGTTGCTTAGATTCTTGCTGCTTTTTTCGTTGTTTTTCCTTGAGGTTTTTTTACTTTGTTAAGTATGAACGGGGAAAACGTTAATAAAGCTTAGAGTTTATTTGGTAGTTTCGGGTAATTCTGGGACTTTGAAAATTACGGGAAAAACTCTTGTTTAAGGCGCAAGGATTAGGCCTGGAAACTTGTTGGTTTTTAAGTTTATGCGCGACGAGTTTTAGTACCGTATCTTTCAAGGTCTCGGAATTATCGTAAATTTCAGGTTTTTCTGTAGAAAAAATATATTTTCTTTAAAAATCGATATTACCTTCTTTAATAACGTAATATATTGATACTATCTCCAGTTTTGAATTTAATATTTCATTTTTTTATAGTAAGCTTTCTTCTGAATTAATCCTAAATTTTTTCGCCTAAAAAAGTTTGTAGAAAGCTATACTACTATTAAAAAAGTATGAATTATAAACTAAAAACTGCAGAAAGTACTCAATTTTGTCGTACAGTTTTTGTTTACCTTTTATAAATATAATCTCCGTAGAAAGCACAGTAATTATTGTTAGTAATCTTTTTTTTAATTTTTACTTATAATAGAACAGTATTATTAAAAATTACAAGATGATTAATTGTATATTTTGTACAGCTTGCTCTAAACATCTATTAAAAGTAAAACAATTTTATTTTTGTTTAAAATAAAAAATAAGCAGTTTTTAAAGATTAAGGTTATTTACAATAATATTTAATTTTCAACTTCTCAAGATATTAATCTTCAACCAATAATTGTCACCTTACTCGCTGATATCGTACGATCAAGCGATCGCTTTCACTAAAAAAACTTACGCTATTGTATTTCGCACGTACGAATGTATGTATTGTTACTCGATCGATGTCTCGCACTCGGCAAAATCTATTTTTTCTTATTCACTGTGTGACAGTTGCGTAAGTGAAAGAGAGTTTCTTTCAACGGGGAATGGAAAACTTTATTCAGGCTGGAGAGTACAGAAGTATGAGTGAGAACATTTTCTTTTTGAAGAATATAAAGATATACGTATATGTGATGAGCTCTGAGATTGAATAATTATCGAATCAATGCTTTTTCTTTTCCAAGGCAAAGTTTTAGGTGGAAATGGCTATACTATTGAATCAAGAATTTCCTTTTGGATAAAGGAATATGGGGATGTTTCTTTTCTTTTTGGAGACACCAAAAAAATGCCGAATTATGTAGCGCGCACGTATTTACACAAATATTCACAAATACACGCTAAGGCACTATATTTTACTTTAAATTATAGTATAATAATCAAAGCTTATAATCTGAAGATTTAGAAATGTAAGTAATGCATTCTTTGCTAAAATCAAAAACTATATTTTTTTATTTATTTATTTGATTTTTTTTTGTCAAATATTATTTTTAAATTCTAAATCTTTAGAAAATAGCACAAGCACAAGGTGACAGTAGATTTTAAGATTGCAATGGCCAAATTAGCGCTTAAATTAAATGTAAACTATAATTAAAATTGTATATGAGACACTAAGTAAAAAAATCGAAACTTGATTTTCACTTGTTCTGGAACAAGTGAAATAAAGTGCAATTATAATTATATCTCAGGAAAGATGATAAAAGGATTTAGCAAAACATTATTCTAAATACACTAACTGCATAATCATTTGAATAAAATTTTGAAGAACTTTTTAGAATCACTTAATAACAACTTATTAATCCATAGAACGTAGTTTATAATATTGAAAATTTATTAAAATAAATCAAATACACAATCATATTTACAGTTAAGCTACGAGCTAGCTTTTGTTGAAAAGATAATCTTTTGAGCGATATATAAAATATCAATGGTCATTGCTTTGCTCAGTTTTGTAAAAGAGACTTTTACAATGCACTGCCTATGCTAGAAATAGCAAATTACACATAATTGAAACAGATCATGAAGCAGAATCGGTTGAAGTATAGCCAGTTAACTAACTACTAACAATAAGTTGAAAAGTTTTTACGCCATTAATAAGTATCGTCTTTATATCACGTATTTAATGTACGAAATTTAAATGACGAAGCTTCTAGCTATAATCATCGATTACTTTTCATGTTGATTTTGATAATCAACAGTGAGCAAGTATTCGTTTATAACTTTGGACCGAATCTGCATTTAAAAATTGCACTATGTATTGCGCAGTTTTTACTATATACGAATTTTGACTAAAGTCATATTAAATATCTTACGATTACGTAATAATTACAGTAATAAAAAATATGTATAAATATATCTTTTCTACTTTTATATAATAAACCGTAGAATACAAAAATCGCGCGTTAATTATGTGAAAAACAGGCGTAATCGCGACGTCTTTAATAGAGACGATAAGGAGAAGATTTAATACTATTATAATGGGAGAAATGCTCATTTATATTTGATTTTTTCAGAAATGCAAGGGCACGACGTGCAAAGGAATACCAAAGCAGAGAATCGTTCGACAAGTTTTGTCGGCGCGTTGAGGCTATATAATTCTTTAGAGACGTATGCGATAATTACGTTCGAAAGAAAGAAAACAATATGGAAAATAAAAATGACACCCCACGCTCTTTCTGCACTTTCATGTACATAAAAATAAAAAAATGGATGATAGACGCAAATAGTTTGCGTAATTTGTATAATCCAATAAGACGTGGCGGTATATATGATGTACGGAGACGTGACGCTTTCTCAATTATTGTATTTATTAAAAATTATTTTTTTAAAACTTCATTTTTCAAAATTACGAATGAAAAAATCTGCGAAATTTTTCTTGTATAAATAGTTTTAGATTTATTTGATATGTTGAATTGAGCATGTTTCAAATAATTATTTCGCTCGAAATGACAAATTTTCATGTATGGATCACGATTACACGGATATTCGTTGAATACGTACGTAATGGCGTTACGAATAAGGATTTTTTTAGGCATTTCTGTTCTCGCGGCTTCTTGCAGTAAATTGTAGAAGTGGTGCATAGTTGATCTCATCAATATCTTCGAAATCTGAAGACGATTTCGTACTTCGCGCCACAGATGATTTTCTAAATAAAGAGATTAACGCATCAACAAAAATTAAACAAGAGAACATTATTTAAATCAAGTAATGGATCCTTTATAAACAATGAAAAGCCTAAAATACTGATGAGAAAATTGAACGTTGTATAATTGAGTGATATTGTTAACTAATCTTTGCTTCGGAACTCGAACTTTCTTTGCAGAGCTCGAAGGAAAGTTTTTACATAAAAAAAGCGTGAATCGATCGATAATTATTTCTGCGATGTCGTAGCTGTAGTACGTACGTTATATTTTCGCCATAATGTATTGTCTTAATCTACTTCTACTAATCGATCGCAGATCGTATGTAAGTAATGTAACCGTACCTGCTTTTATATTATTATGTTTATATCACTTTTTGCTCGAAGAATGAGTTGTATGTAAGTGCTCTCTACTTTGAATTTATATCGTAACAAAATGTTTAAGTTAATTTCAAAGTTAATACTAGGTTTTTATTGTTACTTTTTGTTGAGTAATAAAATGTTTAATTCTAAAATTTTTGCGTTATTTTTTATTAAATTAAGTTATTTTATCCAAACCATTACAAGGGAGGTAGTGAGATAAAGATAAATATTACGTAAATAATTCGTTTATTTTTTGTTTGTATAAAGATTTATCCAACGACAATATTTAGCTATATAATGTAAAATTACGTCTATCAAAAAGTATATAAAAATTAAATACTAAGTAGCCTTTTCAATACTTGTTTAAAAATATCTTACGAATTGCGAATTGATTATAGTAATTTTAAATAATTATATGTATATTGTAAACTTTGGATAAATAAGACATTGGTAGACACGAAGCTTTAAAATACTTTTCTCATTTGGAATTAAGTAAAATCTAATCAATTTTTGCAATTGAATTATTATAAATAAATGCAAAAAATGAAAGTCAACTGATGAAATAAATAGATGAAATTTACTTCTTCTTGCTCTTTCCAAGAGTAAGAGTGTGATGTGATTGGGATTGCATAGCAATTTGAGCTTTTCGTCTGTTGAGTTCTTGAATATCATCTTCCAATTTTTTGCGACTTTCTTCAAGTTTTTTCTTCTCGTCAGCATGATCTCTCTTTAATTTGTCGAATTTATTGTGGAGCTATAAAAGATTAAAATTAATTAATAATCTTGTCTATAATTCTTTTTTTATATTTATACTATTTAAAAATAATTAAAATTCTAAAACATATGAAAATGAAAAGTAGAATGTAAACTACATTTTAACAGCGAATAAATATTTACAGTCAAATATAATTAATTAAGGTTTAAGAAATAAAAAGAATACAGCTTCTTAAATTATGTTTACCATGGCATTAATATCAGCGTTAATAATAAATCATAAGTTTTTTAATATTAATACTTTAATACATAAGTGGACATCTCTTAAACTTACATCTTTTTCAGCTTCTTTTAATTCAGCTTCTGCATCTTTTACCCGTACAACAAACATTTGTCTCATTTCATCCTCTTTTTGTTGTAATTCTTGAAGATGAGTGGATCTTTTAGCTTCACAGGTTTGTTGAAAACTAACAGGCTTATTTTCACTATCTACATCAGAAAATCCCATCTAAAAATAAATTTTTGTATTAGATTTTTAAGTATACACGTATTTTATATAATTTGATATTTATAAACTATTAATTTACCTGTTCAAGTCTCTTTTTACGATATAATTCATAATGACGATTATGTGTCTTTTCTCGCATATCTTCCATATTTGTTCTGATCAGCATTTCTCGAAGTTTAACAAAATCACAATGCGATTCATTTTCAACTAAAAAATTTATTCACATAATATAGAAATATTTTCGAATAATTATCATTAATTAAAAATAGGTTTATGTTTTATGCATATTTTTATATATGCATGTATTTACCTTGAACTGTACCCCATGGATATTGTCTAGATCTCATCATTTTATTGCCAACACGAACAAAATCTGTACTTCCAACAACAGCGAAAGGTACAAATGCATTCATTTGAGTGTTAATATCAGCAACACTTTCATCATCAGTAGGGAATTGATATATATTAACTCCATTACTCTGAAGTTCACTAATAATTTTACTCTGCAACAAAGAGATTTAAGAATTAGAATTTTTTTAAATGATAATAGCTATATTTTAATGAATAAAAAAAATTACTTTGAACTTTTGTAATTCAGTCTTTGAAATAGTATCAGCCTTGGCAATGATAGGAATGATATTTACTTTTGTGTCTAATTTTTTCATACAAACTAGATCAATTGACTTTAATCTGTAAACAAAAAAAATTATTAAATTTTATTATATTTTATTATAACTATGAATTTGTCACAATATTTAAATTAATTTTTATTATTATTTATTATTTAAAATGTAAACATACCCATGTCCAGTTGGACAGATGAAGTAAAGGCATATGTGAATGCGACTGTCATGGTAAGTAGTAAGTGATCGTTTGATTTTCAATTCTTCTTGTAAATAAGCTTCAAATTGAGCATCGATATAATCAACAACAGCCTTAAAACTGTCTTCTTTATTAACTTGATCTCCATAACCAACAGTATCAACAATTGTTAACTTTAGTCTAACATTGCTTTCTTGTAACTCATATGTATGAGCTTTTAATTTTACAGCAGGTAAATTATGTGGACTTGGAGTCGATTCAAAACTGGTATTAAATAACGAATCCATGAGAGTCGATTTACCAAGACCGGTTTCACCTGTATTATAAAGATAGTAGATGTTAAATTTGCTTATTTAATTATTGTGAAATGAAAATACAAAGAAATACATAATCTTAAATATTTTTTCTTTTTTTATATTTACTTTAACAACTGGGTTACTTTAAACGACATTTGTTGAACATTTCCTAACTAATATGAAATAATGACCTACTTAATACAAATAAAAAGGAATTCACTTACCGATGCAGAGTATGTTGAAAACAAATCCATTTTGCACCGATTTATTCACCAATTGATCAGGCAAACTGTCAAAGCCAACGTGTCCAGATAATTTTAAGTTGCGAATGCATGTATCCAGCTGTTTAAACGAAATTCACATTAATTTAATATAACACAGTAGTAAAAGAATCCGGAAGTAAACAGTTAGTATTCCATATAAGGATTTAGAACGTGACATATTCGACATTCAGTCCCCAAGTAAAGAAAACGGATCAAAAACCAACGCCCTTAGCTTTCCTTTGATGCACCATATTTTAACAAGTTCAATAAAAACAATCAATATTTATCGGTAAATACAATCTACTTTAGTTACTTGAGGCCTTGTAAAAGTAAGGAGTTGGTTAAATGTTTATTACTCAGCAAATTTAAAAAAAAACAGCGCTCACCTTTGCACGTTCGACTTCAACGGCCGCCATCTTTAACGCGTTTGTCGTCATACCGGAGCTGTGTGAGTATTCTCCGCGTCTGTGGGTGAGCGGGGGAGTTTGTGTTAGTGAGCCGATGAGTAATGTCAACTTCTATGGTACTGCTGCGCTCAAACTACACAGCAGAGCGGCTGAGCAGAGTAGCAGCCGAGCTGCAGAAAGCAGAGCTGGAAGCTGGAACTGCATATGCATTTTCGACTGAGCTTTTTCGCCAATAGAGGGCGCTAAAGATCGGAGCATTTTGTGGCGCCATGTTCAAAAGCACTGATGTCTGATACTGGCATACTGCAGCCTTGGGAATTTGGTAGAATTAATGTAGTTTGGATTTGAGAATTATTGATTGTAAGAAAATTTGAAAAATGTGAAATTTCTTTTACAAGTGAACAAATTTGATGGAATAAATATGTTACGACACTTTTTTACATAAAAACTTTGTATCTTTGTTCTTAATTTATCGAACTTTCTTAATTTTATTGTATGTATTAAAATTTAATCAACTTGAGGCAGGACGTAAAATTTTTATGATGATATTTAAATAATTTATTATATTAGATATTGAAGTAGTCAATAGTTGGCAAGCTTTTTAAAATAAAGAAAGTTTTTTATCGATTTTTAGCAAACCTAATAGTTATTTAATTCGACGATTCTTTTCTTTCTTTTTAATGAGTCATACTTCTTGAATTTTTTAAAATTTTTTTATTTGAATTTTTAAAATTTTGTTCCTTTCTACAAGAAGAAAATCTTTATTAAGAATGTGATTGATCGTTTTTGTGACGTTAGATTGATTGTCAATACACCTCAAATTAGTTGTGTACCCTTTTATGCCTAAACTCTACTTCGTCCAATAGCAGAGTTTGGAATTATTTAGAGAAAAAGGTTTTTATAATGTTTATCTATGGGGATAAGCCTCCAACACTCCCAAGAAAGAGGAGTGTCACGGAGCTTAAACAGGCTAGATATAGGTTCAATATAAAAAAAAAGTAAAAGAATAGTTGTAGGAAATGAAACTTCAATTATTTATTCAAATTAAAACTTACTCTTCAGTCGAGAGTCTTGAATGTTCTGATACAAAAAAAAATTGTAGAACATAGTAGTGCTGATGCCGTTAACAATTACTTTTACAGAAACCGACAGAAACGGAACGATTTAAAATTCTCTCGTGTTTTACCGAAATCGTTGCTGTGTGATGCTGCTGGCTTCGTTGCGCTTCTTGAAGTTCACTTTGTAGTCTAGTAGTCTGGTAGTCTGTAGTCTAGTCTAGTTTTACTGAGCCTTAACGGCATGTGAAAGGGTGGGGTAGAAATCTGCACAGAATATTATACGGGAACCAAAAATTAGGTTGTAAACATTCATTAAAGCAGTTGAGAAAATTTTTTTTTATAAACACTATATGTTTTACTAGAAGCTGAAGCCTCCCGTTTCTCAGAAAATTTTCTTTAACCATGTTGACAAATTATTTACTTTATAACGTCGGTAATGTCGGTAAGTTCGGATTTTGATATTGATATTTTTCTGTCTAAAACTTTTTTTCAACAAAGTCAGTCAAACTTTTCTAAAAAAACGGGAGGCTTCAGCTTCTAGTTAAACATATACTGTTTACAAAATAATTTTTCTCAACCGGATTAATGAATGTTTACAACCTAATTTTTGGGTTCCCGTATAAAATTTTGTACAGATTTCTACCCCACCCTTTCACATTGCCCCGTCGTAAGTCGATATTGAGATCGATTTAACCGTAAAAAAAATAATATTTTCTTAATAAGATTGTCCTTAGAAGAACTAATCGATTCACTCAGTTGATTGATAAAAAGTAGTATATGCCCTTTTTCGTTTTTTAAACCATTCTGAAACCTTTTATCAAGGACTATAAAAATTACAGGTCAGATAAGGTTTTTATCAGATAAAGAACTCTTGAAAGACTAAAACCGCTTGAAATGGATTCGAAAAATCAGTTTTTCATTATGAAACATATTTGCGAGAATCGGAGCTCGAGGTTTAATAGACTGGAAAGATTCATTTCAGCAACGTCAGGATATTGCAACGTTCCGTATAATATTCACCGTCGACACTTTTTGAATTATAATTTAAAAAGTCTTACATAAACTTCGGATTTGCTCGAATGCTAAAGTCGCTCTGCTGAGTCAATCCAGCTTTCCGACGAGAAGAAAAAAACTTTTTCAAGGGAAAATCCTTACATAAGACCTGTTGATTTTACAAATATCCACAGAGCGTAAAGAATCATCCAACTATGAAGAAAAATATATTATTTTTAGATTGTAATGTAAAAGCCAGAGAATATCATCTCGGTTGCAGATAACAGACTATGCGCCAAGTCTCCGATCTGTTGCAACAAATAAGCGAATCTCAATCATTACACCACAAACCTCGCAACTATTAAACTTGAAATTAAAAACCTACATACACTCGAGCGAATCGAGGCTAAACCGGCATAAAATACCCGTTTTTACATAATCCCACCGCAGCACCGATGACAAAGCAATGAGCATGCACATACAGAACCGGCGCGGGGGTGGGCGAGCTACAGTGACCAATCGTCGATAAGACGACACGTCGGGAGCGCCGGCTCCACGCAGGTACATAGATATCGCTCGGGGGGGCCTCGCGGGGGCGCGCCGAAAAGCTCGCCGAGAGCTCGGGTCGTCGCGGCGCTGGCGCTTGACTTTGCTATCGATCCGCGTCGCAGCTAGCGTAGAGAAGCGCGTGATCGCGCGACGGCGCGCCTAGTTGCATGCTCCCCCGCACGCACGCACACACTACATATACAGAGAGATCCAGAGAATCGTCGCGCGCAGGAGTGAGAGGGGGGGGGGCAGTCGCGCGCGCAGTGGGTTCGGGAGAATCAGAGAGCAGGAGCGGAGTGAAGCAGCGCAGCGCGTGGCATAGGGACATTTGCCGTCAGCGCGCTGGCAGGCCGCTCATAACAGTGACCACTTTCCAACATGGCAGATCAATTTGTGTTGTATTATCATGTGACGGGTTAGCGGCCGCCCAGCGAGCTCAGCGTAGTGTGTGCGGGAGCGAGTGTGTAAGAACAGAGTCGGCCAGGCTAACCGCGCTGCGGCAGGTATATATCGGAGCGTATATAGAGGCGAGGAAGTGGAGCCCAGCTCTTGGAGCGCGACGCGGCGGCTGCACCAGCTGCTCATCTGGACTCGGCTGCTCCGAGCCAACCTACTACTACTTGCGCTCCGAGCTGCTGAGGCAGACTGTGTTATAGTGCTGCTCTGCTCTGTCTCTCTCTGCGCGCGCCCGTGTCAGTCTCTCTGTGCGCTGCGAGTGTGTGGCTCTCTGTGTGTACTTGGTAACGTAGCCACCTGCGCGTGTGCGCGCGAGCGACGGGACGACACCAAGACGCCGGCGTCCAGCTCTCTCTCTCACGCGCGCGGCAGCCCAAGAAACTGGAACTCACCGGCCGAGCCAGACGGAGAGAGCGAGAGAGAGAGAGAGAGAGAGAGAGAGAAAAGTGGCATAGTGTGCAATACATATATATATATATAAAAATATAATATCCAAGTGTGCGGTGTCTGTGCGTGTCTGTGTGTTATAACCTGTGCGTGGCCCAAGTGTATATGTACCGTGTCGTCTGTGCTTTTTATCGTATCGCATGTATATTCGCTTCTTTAAAGCGCCAGCCGAGAGTGATAGCGCAGCATATATAAATACATCGGGAAGGAGAGAGATAGAGAGAGAGAGAGAGAAGGAGAGCGAGCAAGAGCGGAGCCAAGAGTGCGCGCGCGCGAACCACCGTGCTGTGTGTCAAAGGGGAGTGTGCAGCCAGCAGGCAGGCGGGACGTCGTCCCCCCCTCGTCCTCGTCGATACGCGACGTTGCTGCTTCTTATTAATAGAGGCTTGGCTGGCGGATAAAAAAAAGAGAAAAAAAAATATAAAAATAAAAATCACAACAATAATAATCAAAGCTGGAGCGGCAGCAGCAGCAGCAGACTCTCGCGATGGCGGACATAAAGTCGCCTCCGTTCAGTGACATCAAGCGGCCCGAGGAGGTCGTGGCGATGGCGATGAACGACAGCCTCAAGTTCGCCGTCCTCATCGGGCTCATCGAGGTCGGCCAGGTCTCCAACCGGGAAGTCGTCAACACCGTCCTTCACCTGGTGAGTACTCGCACGCCAACGCGCACCTTTCTCGTATCTTTTTTCCTTCTCTAATATACCTGCGCCTCTCCGATGCCCCCCCGTCCGACGACGACTACGCTTCTTCTCGCGCACGGCTATATCGTCTGCTCGGCGCGCCACGCGTCTCGCTGCTCTAGCTTCCTCGCGATAGGAATCTCGGCTTCTCCATGCCTACCTACCGCGCGAGGAATATATATTGCTGTCAGACGGCTTTTGCGTTCCCCCTGTATACTTCGTGCGGTATGTGTTTACTCGCTCTCTCTCTATCTCTCTCTTTCTCTCTCTTGAGCTGAGCGAGAGAGTGAGAGAGACAGGGAGAGCGCGCGAGGACACATGCACTTGCGGGACGAGGAAAGCGAGAGGACTCCGGAGCGCTTTTGCTTTCGCGAGGTGATCCGCTGGTCTGTTTTCCCCGCTAGAGCTGGTTAAGAGAGTAATTTTTTACGATCCTCATGCGGCGCCCGTTAATAAATAACAGGTGTGTGTGTGGGAGAGAGCGATACGCGCGCGCCTCACGGCCTTTGAGGTTAACCTGGCCGGAGTGGCACACTTTATTTACTAATGCTCTCGTGCAAACTTTTTGCCTTTTTGATCGATACATGTGCTCTCTCGCGCTATATAGGTAGCTCCGTATGCTTCTGCTCTCGTTCTGCGCTTTATTTTTATGTTTTATTTTTCGTTTCGGCGATTTGAACATCGGAAATTGATTTTATAAGCAGGTTTCTGCTTTTAAATAATGTTTGATTTTTGCATTCGTGTGCGCCGCTGGAATGAAGGTGTCAGATTTTCCGACCAATATTTTTTATTAAGAATATTTGTGCCAATTGAATTTTAGAAAAAAAATTTTACTTATTTTACTGTCCAGTAAGTACTTTAAATGTCTGAGGTGCACTCGTCTGCCTGTCCAAGGTTATAGCACAAATGTACTTTACACGCTGCAAAGTGCATACGTATATTAGAATTTGGTAGCGCTATCATTAAATAAATAATTCGTGATGCAAATTTTAAAGGTATAGCTCTGACTGTTATATTTTTTGCTCGCAGTTATTAAAAATATATACGCAAAAAAATAAAACTTGTTTTTATTGACGAAGAAACGGATTTCGTGTACGCACATGCATTCCCTGCAATATAATTAATATATTAAAACAGTAAAAATCTTTCACTCGCTGTCAATTAGTCAATTTAGTCACGAATGCATTTCTAACTACGTTATTAAGAAGTAAAGCCAGAATCCTATTTTGAAAAACGCTCATAAAGTAGTTTTTGCAACTTACCGGTGTGACATATAACAAAAACATAGCAATCCTAAAGTCCCGAGTCATCGTTAACAATAGCTCTAAATGCTAAAACTACCTGTTCATATCCACAAGCCACTTGCTACTCATCACAATCACACCACTATCTATATAATTAATCCTCTCACTCATATTTCTCCAAAACACCACTTCCTCAACTGCAGTCCAAAGTTGAAAGTAAACACTGGAGAATATCGTTCAGCCAGTCATAACCTGGGTGATTTCTCTCGATGCGCATTTCCGCGATCAATGTCCGGCATCGAAATACGAAACGCAGCGCGCGCGCTGCTGTGTATCGGCTCTGGTTTTATGTGACAGGTATACTCCCGGCCCCCAAGAGCTCCCGGAAGTGCAATAAAAATTGCCGCTCCTCGCGACGCGCAAACCAAAACAGTTCGCCTGCCCCCACGTAAACGTAAGACGCGTGTGTCGGAGCGGCTCGATTTAAAGGGTCTTTGACCCCGGACTTTTTAAAGGGCGGAGGGTTTCGGACCCACCGCTGTGAGCGTGTTTACGTATTACGAGCCGGGGGATGGTTGTAGGTTAGAAAGAGCGAAGGAGCGAACAGATGTTTTCTCAAGTGACGTTTCGCGGGGCTTTTAAACAGTCTGGCACCGAAAAATTCGCCCGGTAATGCTCCGGGACCTTGTGGCCTGGAAAATACACTTTTTCTGAAGCCTTCTGTTTTGTTGTGGATGGCTGGTTTTATTGTTTTGTCTGGGTCCCTGACCTAGAAATACCTTTATCGAAAATGAATTTTAGACTTGGGAATTGCGTGGAGTAATGCAAAATTGATATTCGTGAAAAACTAGATTTTCCTTCAATTTTATGTGTTTTATTAAATGTTAATTTAGTAATTTAATCGTTTTTATAACTTTTTTGTATAGCATGTTATTTTTCTTTAAATATTTGTTCATTAGTTTTTACTTAAATAATTAAAGTGGGACAGTCTGAGTTTTAAAATACTGTAAAAGTAAATAAAATATTTATTACTTTTAAAAATAGTAGCGTGTAGTACATATTATACTGCTTATTGTTCTAAAAATCTCATATTTTGGCTTTTGATTCCTCAGACATCTTGGCACATTTATGTGCAAATTCTTAGTAATTCTGTATTAATTTTGATTCCGTTTGGGTCTAAATAAATGAACTGAATGCTTTAAAAATGAATGACAAGTGAATATGGAAACAAAAATGCAAAGTGTCTAAAAATGGTAGTATCAGAGATTTGTAGTATAATATAGACGATCCAAATATACCACCTGTGGAAACATTTCAAATAATATATTGTGCACACATATAAAAAGTGCAATAAGTGAGTATAAATTTATATTAACACAAAATTCCATTCTACTATTTTTAACGACAACAAATGCTTCATTTATTTTTAGTGAATTTAGCTCTCAGACTGTCTCCCTTAAACATTTAAACGCACTAGTATCAAAAATAACAATAACACACTAGCAGATTCTTGTTAAAGAAAATAAAATCTACAAGATATCGACCTGTACATAAATTACTGTTTTTCTTCCTAAGCATCTATCTTAATTTAGGAGAAAATTGCACATAATATACTTATATAGTTCCGAAAAAAATAAATTAGAACTTATGACAGTTATGAAGATGTTATAGATTTTTTTTACTATAATTTAAATAGATAAATTATTTGTTCAATAAATAAAGAAAGTATGAATAAATAAAATAAACAAATTTAATAAATAAAAATTAGATTTTTAGCCGTTCAATTTTATTATTCACAGCATAAATTTAGTTTCATTTCCATCAAACAAATTATTTCAATTCTAATGATCGTTTTTATCTTATCTGAAATTATTATCTTTCAGATTCATAACTTATTAAATCTGTTAAGATCGTATCGAGTATTTCTCATATGATAGATGTACTTTCATTTCATTATGACGAAAGTTTTTAATTGCCTTTACTTACTACAATTGTAGGTGTAATAGAAGTTATAATCGTTTTTATTAAATTTTGTAATTTGTAAGCTAAAGTGTGGTTTAACTTTTATTTACTGTACGTATGACAAATTCTTTTCTTTTTTATTAATGAATATACAGCTGCAATGTACAATTACTTAAAATACTATAATCATTTTTTTCCCGCTAGTTCCAATACCTAGTAATTTTCGTTAAATTTCTCATCCTTGTTTGCCTCAAACATCGGATGAATTTTATATAAAAAAAGAATAAATTCTGACAATATTTGCAGAATTAAAATTTTATATTAAATCGATTTTTTTAATATTTAAAGAAAATTTAAGTAATTAAATATTCAAAAACTTGAATTAAAAAAAAATACTAAAAAATATTAAATAATGAAATATTAATATTTCTCCTTACTTGAGACCTAAAGTTGTTTTCTAACGTATTATCTATCCAGGAAGACACCATCGCTATCTGATGATTGAGAATAATTATCTATTTCAAATTTTTCAATTACATTTTTTATTTTATCAAATTAAAATTTTTTATAAATAAATTACACTATTATATTTATATGCACTATTTCTTTAAAAAAATTATTCATGCAAAATGAAAATATTTTATGTGACATCTCATTTTAAAAAGAATTTTCATCTGACAAACGTATGAAATATTACTTAGTGTTTCTGATGACAACTGAAAGAAAAATCAATAAAATGATAATCCTATTGACATTAAAATAATACAAGATTTATTTTCACATTTCTATTTGAAACATTTCAGAGGCTAAATCGAGATATGGTATGGTTAGTTATAAGATTTATGAGTTTATAAACGTGAATGAAGCAAGTAATGATTCAAAAATTTTTCATATTAATATTATAAAAGAGATATATTATATTTCATTAAATCAATTATTTAGAAATTAAAATTTATTACTATTATATGTCTTACAATGTAGTTAAATGTATCAATGAAAACCGAATTTTTTGACGTCTAGAAAGAACCCAATAATTTTGGACTTGTGCCCACTGAGCCATTTGATCAGGACAATATACGTACAGCGCCAAGCCACATTTTCAGGCAATTCCAAATTTACATTCTCATACGGCTCACCTTTGCGAAGTAACAATCTGCAATATACTTCAATACTCCTCTCGAAATATTCAATCGTCAGTCGCGAATTCAGAGCAACATCCGGCACATGTAGTCATCACGAATATGCACACGAATTCGCAGAAAGACACGGCGGCTTTATCGATCAGTGGATTACACAGCGAGAGAGCGGGGCGCTGGAATTTTCCCGGCCCCCCGTCGAAATCGCATTATCCGCGCGCGGCATTTGACGAATTCGACTCTCGAAGCCAGAGACGTCCTCGTCGGGGGACGACGTCAACACCGCGAGCGCGCGGAATGCCGATGAGGTTAAACGCGGATGATCCGCACCTGTCGCGCGATTTTCCTGAGCCAGCAGATTAGACGACACAAGCGTGCCTTGTTTGACTTGCGAAACGTCTTCGTGCCGAGTTACGCTCCAGATTATTAATTGATTGGAAATGAATTGTGCCTCGCTGATGGCTTGATTATAGCAACGCATGAGTCTTTAAGAATATGGATCAGGGTTTAAAATGTGGATTGTGTCCATGTTTTGACACCTGAAAACCTATTCCAACGTTTGAGCAAAATCCCGGAGGTCTAGGTCTCTCTAATTTTATATTTTAATGTTTTTTTTATCTTCCGTGGTAGAAAATTGATCAAATTCTGGGCAGAATTTCTGGTTAACAAACGTTAAAATGATACTTATCTAGAAATTCTGTTCAAAGCATTTCCAGAATTTTTAGATAAGTGTCATTTTAACATTTGTTGACCAGAATATGGTCAATTTTTTACCAGAACACTACCTAAATAATATAAATATAAAATGTAGAAAAGGTTATTATGATTTTCAGAAAGGTGCAAAATGTTAATCAAATTTTTTATTTCTTCTTCTTACTAAATTTTTATAAGAAATTTATTATAGTAATGCACTAATCAATAATGTTTATTGTTTCAAGATCAGATAAGATTACATTATGTCCGATAAAAATTATTATCTTACTATTTTCATGAATGTTGCATTTTTAATGCAGTATGAATCATATAAAAAGTAAATTTTATATAAAATTTATATAGATAATATGTTAAAATATTTCATTTATGTAATAATTTAAGAATGATTTACATATTAAGTAATAAACAAATCCAACATATTATTTTAATTATATTTTATTTATTATTATTTTACTGATAAAAAATTTAAAATCTTATTGTTTTTCATAATGTAGAAATTCATATAGCAACGATTTGCAATGTTCGTAAAAAACTGCTTGAAAAGTTCAAAAGGTTTATAAATATATAAAACGAGAACTTTTAGAGTTTTTGTAAACTTAACTTTCGAAAAACTTCAGTTTTTCCATAGCCGAGATTATTAGATTTATGATTTTAAAATACACTTTTATAAGTGATAAATTTAGTTCTGTTTCAACTTCACTGTAATCGCAGAAAGTTACGAATTTATAATTCATTAAATAAATTATTTAACTAAAATATTATTCCTTCCATATTTATTAAATATTAAAAAAATTATAAATAAATAAAAAATAAAAATTATATGGAGAAAGAAAATGTATGATACGATTTTGTAAATTAATTAATTCACAATTACTCACAGCTTTAAAATGAAATTTATTACAGTAATTGCTTTATAATCAAATAAGAATTATTGTTTTAATCAAATAAGTTATTACGGTTCTTCATATAATTGGCTACCGTTAAATTTAAATTATTTTATTAATTTTGCTGAAAAGAGAAATTATGTTCCTGATAGACTTTATTACATTCAAGTATTTTTTGAATTAATATTCTTAAGTAAGCTTATTACAAAAAATTGTCGATTTACCTAAATCAATATATTCATTATGTTTTTAGAATGTAACAAAAATATTTTATTTATTACAAATAACTTTACTAATTAGTACATGATAACTGAAATGAATGATTTTTTTTTTGTTTTAAACCATCTAAATGAATCTATAAAGATAGGAAAAATTCAATATACTAATTAACTTTTTTTTATTAAGGCAACGTCAAAGCCCCTCTGTTACTGGCAAATATTGGAAGCCATTTTACCATACATTTTTTTATTACCATCAAAATATTTTTCACGTTCATTGAAGAGTTAATATTGAATATTTCATTATTAATGAAATATTGCAATTTATAAAAATATTTTATAAATTGCATCTAATCCCTGCAACTATCTGTGAAAGTGGAGGTTTCATATTGACTTAAGTTATTATGGTTTTATTTAACATTTTAAGGTGATTAAGAATTTTTATTATTAAATTAAATCAAATCATAAACATTATATCAAAATAAAGAACAAAACAAAATTATTGAAATTTTCGAACTGATTTTAATCGAATTTTGTATTATACATAATCTGTAAAAGATTGGAATTTTTAATTTTATATCTACTGAAAATCGGGATTGAAACAGTACTTTTTTCCATGTTTGATTTTATACAGTATACTACTGATTATTTTAGACTAAATATTTTGGTTTTATTTCACATATAAAATTACCAAGTTCTTATACTATAATATTATTTTAATAATAATTTAAGTATTTATAAATTTATAATAAAGTGCGACAAATCTTTCAATCATAATAATCGGTTCAAGTGATCTCAGAAAACAATGGACGTTTTCGTTGTTGCCGCCTTTAACTCTTTCATGAGACCTATGTAGATGAAGAAGATCCAGTGGTTTTCTTTGCGTCTTATCTGCAGCGGTTATCATTCAGGTATCGCCACTAAAATTAGATGTAGATAAAAAACATATCAATACGTATCTACCACGTTTTTTCTTCCCAATTGAATTTTCTTTGCATAATCAGGAAAGAAAATCCTTAATAAAAATGTAGTGGTAAAGTAAGACTGTAGAAAAAAACTTAAAATAAAATATCGCAAATTTCTGCAAGCCTATTTGCATGCAGATAACTTCAATCGAGTTATGATAATCGATCGCCAGGAAAAGCATATGCTGCTATTACTATTATCGTCAAACTCTTTTTCTAAGTTATAAAGAGTTATTTTTAACGCGCATGGAATATTTGTCGACGTTCTCGCTGCGAGGACATCGCGCTGCTCGTTGCATTTGCGCTTACGTATTTTTATGCGCGCTAAAGTTGACCATGAGAGACGTAGGCGCAATATCACACTGTCGCTTAATTAGTAACTGTATAAATTCACTTTTTAGCACCATAAAAAAATAGCCACCACGAAATTTTTGCACAAATATACATCACCGTGCTGAATATACTAGGCAAATTTATCGTGTACTTATAAGTGCACGTCATTCTTTTAATGCGGCTTATATAAAGGACTAGTTCTGTAAGTTCAAGTTATTATGAAATAGCTTCTAAATTACTTTATGCAAGATTGTATGTTTGTTACAAGTGTAGTAGTTTCATAAGAATTCATTTAAATATTCTGCTGTCGAGCATCAAATGTTAAATAAAATAAAATGCATTATATGGAAATAAATTTAAAAAATTAGAATGTCTAAAATAGGCCTACGATCAAAATATTGTTATTCATAATAAATTTTACGCGGTTTGAGATTATCAAATACATTGACTCCAATGAAAACCGGATGAAAACAATTTCCTAAATAGATTTCTGATGTATCTGCGAACAGTAAAAAAATGTTTGCAAGACAAAATTTTCATTTTATGTGGTTTGGGAACATTTATGCACAAAAATACATTTTTTCTAAATAATCAAGTTGCCGCGCCCCCGATGGTATCACATATGCTCAATATTTATATGACTCGACATTTATTGATTCCAGAGCACACAAAATAGCCGCAAAACTTGTATATATTGGCGCTGTTGCTGAGCTACGAATATAGCAAATAGTTTTAGATTAATTAATATAAGACGGCCTCAAATGTCCTTCTTCAGCTCATAGTTTAGAAATTGAAATATTAATTTGTGAAAATCTAAGGAATATCATAAACTAAAAATATAATTTTAAATGTCATGCATAATAGACCTCTGAAGTCGCCGTAGTGCATAAAATAAAAGTTCATTTATTACTGTTAATAAACTAAATCATAAATATAAAGAATTTTTTTGAACAATTTCAGGATTTTGTTAAAAAATAATCTCAAATTGATAATTGTAAAAAGTTCTAAAGGACTTTATTAAATCATGCGAAAATACCGTTTTATAAGAAAAATACGCGCACTTGCTGGAACTCCGAAAAAAATAAAGCATAAAATTGAGCGTACACGTCGCGTTACTCAGTTTTTTTTCCTAACGAGCCGGTACCTGCACACTCGACCCTGTTTTGAGGCAAGGCCATGTCCCGTCCCGCGCAATACATATACATATACATGCGCACTTCGTTTTTGCGTTCACAGCTTTGTCAGAAATGGACATTAGGAGCTTATTTAGGAGAAAACCCCCTAGGCTTTCACTGTAAAAGCGTGTTTGTATCGAGAAATTTTTAGTGATTCTTGTTAAAGAAAAATTGGCTTAAGTAATGTAGTAGAAGTAATTTTATTTACAATGTATTAATAAAATTTTCAACATTACTTCAATAAGTTATATTTTTTATAGATACTCGCAAATGATTTTTGTATAGTTTAGATTAAAAGCTATAATTAGAAAGGTTGCAAAGAGTCGCTCTGTTTACCAATTTAATAAATTGTCGTCCTTTGGAAAATTCGTGATAATTTAGATAAAAATATTATCGCATTCTAATAAAAGCTCAAAAGAATTGAAGAATAATAAAAAACTAATTATCACTAATATTTAAAAACTACATTATTAACAGAATAAATGGAAATAATTTTTCTACATTGATTTAATATTTATTCGGTAAATCTGAAACGTGTGACAGTTGAGATAATAAAATTTAATTTTAATAACTGATATTGTTTCGATGAATATCTGAATTTTCGTAATCAACTGAGGAACATTTATAAATATATGAAGAAAAAATACCTTAAAAATTATATAATTTAAAAATTTTATTCGAATTCAATGATTAATAATTTGTTTTGTTTTTACAAATTCTAAGGTATAAGAGACTCCCTAATGTTTTTAAATTGAGACATAAGTCTGAATATACATTTAAAATATATGAGATACACTAATACACTATAAACATTCTTTAGTATAATATTATTACGGAATATATTTTGGTAATAATGAATTAACAACTGTGCGGAGCGGACTTTCTTTTCTCTCCGTAAACATTTGTTTCTTAATAAAGTTTTAATGTAGTTAAATAATTTACTATAATTTAATCTAAAATAATATTTTATTAGGAAATAAATGTTTTACATCGAGAAGAGATGAATTGCTCGACATAGTCGTATATTTATTATTACGAAAATAAATTCCGTAATAATATTAATAGTAAAAATTTGTTTAAAAATTGTTTCTGAGATCTTTTTGCACAAAGAAGAATTGTGGGCTTTACAATCTTAGAGATTGTTTAAATCTTATTGTGTAGAATTCTCGTACAAACTGAATTCTTTTAACTTAAAAATAGCAATGGCATTAAAATATCAGTAACATTAGCATAACATACAAAACGAGACTGAAATTGCGAAGCATTGAACGCACACGTAGGAGTCACTAGCCTTCAGCGGTGACAACAACAGTAGTGTCGTTCACGCACAAATTTAATTAAGCTTAAAGCTGCTCGATTAATCAGGAGGGTATGTTATAATAGCCCTCGTAAATCAATCATTGTCGACGCATCGTCGCGCGTATACGCGTTTTGATGGATGCGTCGCCTATGTACTATTACGAGGCGAATGGGCGCACGAAGGTAATACAAGTTTGTTATGTCATTGGCAGTTGCAGGAGTAGTAAAATTAATTGTGCGTATACTCCTAGTAGATTCTGAGTTGGCTGCATTGTGTTAACATTGCTAATCTAGACTGGGACTAGACAGTAACTAGCTTGACATTCGTTTTTTGACGTGGCATTGATGTGACTTTAGATAGCATAAAACGCATCGTGTTTTACTATGAATCAATTAATAATAATCGAGTTTAAAGTTTTCGATAACTTTATTTTCTTTTCTTTCGTTTAAATTTGTCTTATTATACGAAAATATTAGAAGTAAAGCAAGAAAAAAGTGTAATTCTTGTTGTCACGGTATAATATCTTAAAAGATTTATTATGTGCATAATATACCATATATTTATTTATTTAAAATGACTTCTCTTTTAAAAATTTCATTTTTCAGAAATAGATAAATTCTTAAATCTCTTATTATATCTATTCGTAAATGATTAAGAGTATCTGAATTGACATATCGTCGCTCCCAACGAAGACTAGTGCTTTTCAAAACCTGT
>JAPYZA010004444.1:0-13992 GCA_030522685.1 Eupelmus azureus | reverse complement strand
ATGTTTTTCTAGAAAAAGGTCCTCTTGAAGTGAAAAGAGTGAAAATAATAATGGAGAAAATCGAGAGACTGCAGTGTGTATTCATATTAGCAGTAATTCCATTGCCTGACGAGACATTTTTTTTCGATTCTTTAGTAAAATTTATATTTCTCTCGATGAAAATTATTTTATAATTAGTTGTTGAATTGATGAACATTGATAAATGTTAGTACTGCAAAATTTCATTGCTCAACGATAAAATGTTTGATATTTATTATTACTATATGCAAAGTTGTAGTTATTATTCTAATAACAATAAATTATTATATTTACTACAATTTTATTTAGTCTCTTTTAATAGAATTTTTTTTGATAGTCATTCTGAAAACTGTTAAAAAATTTTTTTAGTATTTGGACGGTTCGTGTACGCATTTATATCTGGAAGAATTATATTTTTCATCAGCAAGATTTTTAGTATACACATAAATTTTAGCGTAACTAAAAAAACAAAATTGATGAGAAACCTTATAGAGAATATGTAATGACCTAAACGTGAAATAGAGTAATTAAAAAACTTTCATTGGCAAAGGCTGCAACGGGCAGCTGTTTATCAAAATGTGTGTAAAAAATAAATTATAAAGAAATGTATGAATATAGATGCAGCGCAGCAGCGCCAAACGAACAACAGGCACCCGAGCGAAATCTCGCTCAGCCGCTCTCACTGGCTGCTGCGTGTCCCCTATACATATATACAGCTCTCTATGTGTGTGCGTGCGTGGGTGCGTTCGTGCGTGAGCAAGGGTTCTTCGTCCGTTTTACAGCTTTTTTCTCTTCTGCTTTCCAGGGTTCCTGTTAATTACTATAAAAGAGCGTTATTATATACAGAGGCGTTTCTCATGACGCAGTTGCCCTGCGCGGGGGTTGAATGGGAAGTTTTGACTTATAATATAGCTTTCTTTCGGAAAATGAAACGGAAAGTCGCCGGAACAGCAGCTAAGTAAGCTGAGCCGCTGCCAGATATTTAAGGGAGGGATATTTTTAACAAGTTTTCTACAATTATCCGCTTTCTTGCACTATTTAAAACGGAAGTCAAAATTAGCTTTGCAAGTTCTTAAGTATAGTTTTCTATTTATATCTTCGAGAGAATTAAGTAGACTGTTATTTATTTGCACGCACTGTTTCAGAGGAAACTAATTCATTTTCACGCCTCGCGCTTTTCTGCGGCTTCGCTAATTAGAAAAAAAGCGAATTACACAGAAAAATGAGTAATTTAGTATTTATACACGCACTGTTCCAAAAATTAAAATTGTTAATTCAACGCGTTGAATTAAATTACAAAAAGCGCATTAAAAAACGTAAAGCCCTTATTGCGGTACACGAATATTAGCGCATCGGCAAACGAGAGGTCAATCAATTATTTTAATAAATTTGCACGATGATGGCCCACCCCAATAAACTCCCATAATACGCACGCATAACTCACTTATTTTAATGCATTAGAGTACTAACAACAAATTTCAGGCGCTTGTTTATAAAGATGCCAGGGGCAAATAACGCCGGCAGCAGAGTAAATCAAGTTAGCCAAAAGCGCGTCCTCCATTCGTTACAACAACGGCCAATTTGTTAAAGTTAACGAAATTAGTAAGAGTCAGGCGCGAGGGCAGGTGTGCGTGTACCTCCGTAGGCGCACGCATGCGGCGCTCCCCCCACTACTTCCTCTTTTACTCACGCATCACGTTTTTCTCCTCCGCCTTCATCTTTTCCTCTGTATACGTATATACACACACACTCTTTTGCTTCCCTTCATCCTATGCTCTCTCTTTGTCGCTCTCCCGGCGCGCGGGAGCTGCAGGCGCGGAATCAATAAGCGCGCATGCGCGCGCAGCCCTCTCTCGTCCCGAAGGTGTGCGTACATACACAATGTAGGTATATATATATATATATCTATATATATATATGTATATATTATATAGCGTAGTAGGAGCAAGAGGGAAGCAAGCCGTATAGTGAGCGAGCGCGCGCGCGACTGCGGCTGCTCTCGGGGGCGAGAGGGGCGCGGGGGAGGGGGAGAGCCGCGGGAGGGAGACGGAGAGTGCCGGCTGCTGCGCGCGCTCTCCGCACGTTGGATGCCCTCGCCGAGCCAGCATCCGCAGTGCTTGCCTCGCTTCCTTTACGCTCGCATCGTCCGAGCCGTTCCTCCCTCTCATTTTCTATATACCTTTGCTCCTCTTTCTTCCTTCCCCGGCTCGCGCGCCTGTTTCAGTGTACTTTGCTATACATACCTGCTGTTGTGGGCCTCGACTTTTTTCTCACCTCCGTTCACGAGATCCAAGTGCTGTAAATCTTTTCGATATTACGGATTTACGATGCGCTGAATTTCGCGCGAGCCGCGAGTTTTTAACTTTGCTCCGGCTTTGTTTACAGCAGTTTCCCGGAACTGCCGGAAGAATTTGGGCTTTCCAGCGCGAGTTTTTCGACGCTCTGCAGTTACTTACGTATACGCAAATAAGCATGTGTGCCTGAAAGTGCGCGGACGAGCAGTGTTAAAGTGTATCAAGTTCAGCGGCGACAAAAAGTTCGTTAAAAGTTGTTTACGTTCCTCGCTCCTCCACTGATTAACTCCGAAAAGAAAAGCAAGTATAACAGCGTGCCGCAAAGTGCAGTAACGAGCTGCGCCGCTCAAAGGTCCTCGAGAGCAGCGAAAAAAAGGAGCAATGGGAACGCGGCCGGCTGCAGCCTGCTGCGAGCCACGACGATCATGCATCTGCCGATCCACGTCCGGGCGGAGGAGGGAGAATAAGCACGACTGCCGCTCTGTGCTGGCCCTGCTGCGCTAGACTCTCCCGAGGGCAAGAAGCCAGCAGCAGCGATGGACCGGCTCTTCCGCTGGAAAAGCCACAAGGCGATGGAGGACGTGAGTACATGTATAGAATGCCAAAAGCGTTGCGGATTTTCGTTTTTCTTGGATTGTCGCTCGACTGACGCGGGGACGTGTCGAACTTTTTTAAAGGGATCGCGGAGGCTGAGTGCCGCGCGTTGCCCTTTCGAAAGTTGGCCAACCTTTTCGGATACGTACTTTTACGCTAGTCTTAAAATTTCTATTCTTTTTGGTTCTTGTGGTAGATGATATACTTCAGTACTGGCCTTTTAAAACGTCTCGCGAGATAAACAATCAACTTCGACGCCCGTATCGAATTGCAGTATGTCGCCGGCATTACTATCGTTTAATACGTTTATTTGGTACTTTGGCGCGCGAGCAGATTTTGTTGCGACTTTATATAAGATTTCATTATCCGACTGAGAAGCACGATTCAGCTTCTCAGTCAGCGAAAGCGCGCAAAGCAATTTGGGAACTATATGCAGCCGTTGCTTAGAATGCGGCACACACTCCAAGATTCGTGCAGCTCTTTAAACTTGCAAAAGTTTGTTGTACATAAGCGTGCATTTATTAAGCTTTATGCGCTCTTTCGCCTATATAAGTATAGCTGCGCTTTATTTTGGTAAACACGACTCGTTCCTCATGCTAACGAGGTAATTGCTGGTTAAATCAAATATTTGATCGTACAATTATTTTGAATGTTTTAATGATTAAAAAGAGTTCAGATTTAAACTCGATGTAATTTGTTAAATATGCGCAATGCTCTATTAAAATCATTATTTTACCAAACAATTTAAATATTCGAATTGAGCCGGTACGTAAACTAAGTCACACCGCGGTGCAGTGTCACGCATCTCAAATAGCAAACGCATTAAAAAGTCTTGTAATAAGTGCCCTCGTATTTCACTCTGATTTGCTTAGACTACGATCTGCCTATCCATGGCTGGTTCTTTCATCTCTTATTGAGAGCTGCTGCTTGTCGGGCGCGAGAAAATCGGTGGTCCCGGGGCGGGAAGCAGCTTTACGACCGGTGCTTAGTAATACTTTTCAAGGGACTTCTCATCTTCCTGTGTAGCAATTTGGCTAGATTTTCTCGACTAGCTGCGATATTAAGGCGGAAAGCAGGTACCAGGTAGTTCGACACGGTCGATGTAGCGATTTGGTTACGTGATGGGTGCATTACAAGGGTACGTTGGAAAGCCTGAACGATGATTTTTTTTATTTTATATTATTTACAATGGTCTTAGTTTTTTGTGTTTGCCGAATTTGTCACTACTTTCCATAAAAAATAAACGATAAAACATTGAAAATTATTAAAATTAACAAGTCTACATTCCCGTATATTACGTAAAATACGATTGTAAAATTCAGTGTAAACATCTAATATGGATATTCGAAAAAACTCAAATTATTTATTTTCAAATATCTTTGAATCTAAATAAATATTCAAATTTAGCTTTGAATGTTTATACATATTACATATAATATAATTGAATATTATAATCCCTTTTGAAAGATCTTGAAATAATTGTCTATCATTTTCAACAACATTTGGGATAACTATTATAAAGGAATTATTTTGTTATCATTTTTTCTTTTTGATGGAAAGTTTGAAAAACAAATTAAAAAATATTGTTTAGCAATCAGTTGAAAATAATGAAAAAGCCGTGTTGTGAGAAAAAGTCCGAAACTTGAAAAGTACGTATAACGTCAGTTTCCGTTACTGGACGTAAATAAAAAAAAGGGGTGAGAAAAAACGCAAGTGATCCAAGCAAGATAAAGTAAGAAGTAGCTGCGAACGCCAGCAGCTTTCTTACACAAACTTAAGTAAAACAAATGTACGCTATGGTTTTATAAAGGAGGAAAAAAAGTTAGACGAGAAAACTGTAAACTTAGCCGTGTGAATAAAAAATTTAAGCTCAGCTCTATAAGTGTATATATGTTCAGTTACTAGCCTGCAAAAATTGCATTACGTCTTTCCTTGCTCCGGCAGCTGCACAGCTGGGCTCTGAGAGTAAAAGAAAAAAAGGTGTGCAGTGCGGCAAGTCGTGATGGAAAAATAAATTAGAAGAAACGATGAAAAAGGGAAGAGCGGTGTTAGCTTGCGGTCTTAAAAGCCGAGAGTGCGGAAGAGCGAGGGAAAGCAGCGGGAAAAGCTATAGCGTGTATATATACGCTCCCCCTGCGATGCGCTTATACGCCTCCGCAGAGAGTAAAAGATGCGCCCACTGCGTTTCTATAGCTTAGGAAGATGTATATATATATATATATATATATTATTATTATTATTATTATTATTATTATTATTATTAATATTATTATGAGTTATTAAGCGATTTGGAACTTAATTACGGCTTTAATTTATTGATATAATTTTTTTAGGAAAACGCTTACTTATTTAGCTTTGCACTATGACATTTTTAATGAATGCTCAATACGTATTTGAGTCGTAGATATGTAATAGTTCAAAGTATAATATGCAAGTTGTCTGTTTATATATGTGCCATTACATTTGTACCGTGCCAATATTTGAATAAAACGGTTTGATAGGTCATTGATAATAACAGTACGGCTCCGTAGAGTGGATTGTTTAGAAAAGAAGCACAGAAATATACCGTGCTTCGAGAGATCTTAGAGGCAGCGCGAGCGCAGCGTCGTGGTCCTAGGTTTTTGCCCTCGGGTAAAAAGCGTGTTTAGCCAATTAGAGCGTGAATCATAAGAAGAAACGGTCGTCGACTCTAGACAGGTTTCAAATTCGACTTAGCTCACGCGTACGACAATAGAGAAGCAGCGTAGCGGCGGCCTATGACTGTATTTGTAGGTTTTGTGCATGAAGACAGTGTTGTTTTCTCGGCTTTGACTTTCTCGCTGGCCAACAACGCGTATAACTGACGTTGAGCGCTGCACACGCTCCGGTTTATGTATACCGAGGGGGTTTAGCACGCCAGTCTTTGTTTTTAAAACAATTTATTAAAGCGATAAAAGAACCAAAATAAGATTCCCTCGAAATACCATCAAATAAAAGCTAAATACTTCCTAACAAGGCAAAATCAGCTAAAACATCGCGCAATAAAAGGAAAGTAACGTTAGATTCAAGAGAATAACGTAAAACTGTCGAAAAATAACGTAACGTGCTCTTGCTGGCCTAGTAGAGTGGCGCTCGTTTAACTCTCGGCGCTGAACTATACCCACATGGCTGAGCGCGCGCAGATACCGGTATATCCGCTCGACGATGGCTGAGTCGATGATGTTGCTGCATATATGCAAAGTGCTCACAATGCAGCAACGAACTCGCGAGAGTGGCGGGGGGCAGCGACTCCTTTAGCATATAATTCCAGCTTCGAATGAAAGTCTATCTGCGCAAAGGCTCCGTGAGATCTCGCCGAGCCTTTCTCGCGCGCGCTCGTCGTGTTATACGGACAAATTTGCCGGGTCGTTTGATTTATCGGTAATTGAAATAGGAAAAACTGCACGTTCGCTGCTATTTCGGATGTGGTAAAAGTCTCGCTTGTAATTATAAACCGCGGCGAGTATTAACTTTGCCGACTCGCTGTGTTTACGATGGATAATGGTCATCGATTTTGGCAGAAATTGGTGTTACTCTTTGATTAAATGTAAATTTATGCAAATTTGTTTTTAGAAATGACTGTTTTAATGAACAGCGTACACGTATATGTATTTTTGATTCACTGCCGTCTGACTAAATGTCGAACGAGGGGGCTGTTCAGAGGTATTGTTTACGGGCAATGGCTCCAAAAACCGGACGCGAGCATTGACCGAGAATGTGTGTGAGAGAGAAAGAGAGAAGGAACTAGGACCGCGCGAAACCGCGGTTACTCAAATCTCTAAATTTGCAAAACTTTTTCTCTAATAAAGATGAATGTATAATATTAACATCCGAGGAACTACCTTTTATCCTTTGGCTTTTCTTTAAAAGTGCACGTACACATTTTCATGAAATCATTGTTTGATTTAGGTGTTAAATGTATAAATATTACGTGAAACCAAATTCTAATAGTTGATTACAGTCATGTGAAAAAATGAAATATTATTGCACCAAATTAAAAACAAATTCATAGCTAAATTAGCGGGAGTATAGTAGTAGCAAGCGAAGTAAAGCAAAAACCTTGTTCAAATTAAATTTCGTAATACTATATTATGATATATTATTTTATAATTCATTTGCATATTATTTTGGTGTTATATAAAAAATTGAATTCGTAAAATAAGCTTTTTAATTTAAAAAATACTATTAAATTTCATACTAATATTCCACAAAAGCTATAATGAAATATTTAAAATTTTATTTCAGAGTCTCAACAATGTAAGCTCGGCAACTCTGAGGCCGTACAACCCGGATATCAACACACCGAGGATCGACAGCTACAGAATTTCTATGGCTAATCTCGAAGGTAAGTCTAAGTTTATCCCCAGTTTATCTTTCTTCATTTCTTCCTCTCTGCAATCCTTATAAATTTATCAACTTTTCCAGTGTAAGAACCAACGAAATTTAAAAATTTTCAATTTAACCCCTGAGAGAGAAAGAGGCGCGTCTAGACCAAGAGAGAAATCTTGCGGCTTCGGCTTTGGCCCGCGTGGAAACGAGAGCGCAGCCCTTGATAAAAAAGCTTTAATTTATCTTCCGCAGAGAAAAAGAGAACGAGGGCCGCTGACCTACTTTCCTTCCAACCCCTCGTGTATAAACGAAACTTCCGGGCTGATGACTCGCAAGCACGAACTTTTCTCTCTCGCCTGACGGATCACTCGGCGCGCGCCAAATACGCAGCGATTCCCTCCTCGGCATCGCAGCCGCGCGCGCGCCCGCTTCTTTTTTCCCTCTGCCCTCGTTTATTTTCTTCTTTGCTTCGACGGCTCGTCTCTTCTCTTCGCGACTCTCCTGTCTGCTGCAGTGTTGGCAGGAAAAGTTCTGGACATACATTTCATAAAGTATATCCTCTTTTTCCTCCAGAATCCTTGATATATGCGGCTATTTTGGCTTTTAAGGAAGAGATCATACTGAAGCTTTAAAAAATACCCGTGAAAAGTATATTATGACGTACTCATAGCTGGAGGAAGGGCTCAACTTTCTATTCCTAGCCGTACAATGTACGCTAAGCTTGGGTGATAAACGTTTCGCTTTTATACCCGTGTCAAAATGTACTATTTCAGTAAACCTTGGAATATATTATAGCTTCTTAATTACAAAAATATTTTGTTGAAAATAAGCTATTTCAGCTGTTAAATCAATTGAATATTTAGTCAAGATAGACAAAATACTGCTTATGAAGCAATCGAATTTTTTTCTCAGTGTAATACACCGTGATGAGCACACTTTTGAAAGGAATGACCTGGCAAGATTTTTCTCTTACAGCCCGAAATTAACTCTATTTATTACTTTTAAAATGCCCCCTATTTTCCATACTAACAATTACACACAATCGAAATTCTAAAACTCGCTGTCGAAATCTCGATAATTCGATATACCTCTTAAATTTTCAACGATAATTTCATCAATAATAAATCCAGACATGCCTCGAACTCGAATTACTTTCGAGAAAGTACAATAATTTTCTAAACTAAAGCCCGCGATCGATCAATAATTCCAATGCACGCCAGACGTCTGTATCGCGCGAAATCTTGACGCGCGGAAATTCAAATCGAGCCCGCGCTGATAAGCAGGCGAGAGTGAGACTCAGTCGCTGCAAAACGCGGTGAATCGCAGCGACATCGCAGTGAAAGTCGGCTGTGCATTTTTCGGATCGCTTGTACATATTAAACAGAGGGGCACAAGCCTGGGAACTGAAAAAAGCTAAATCTTGGACTAGGCGAAGTGGAGCGAATCGGTACCCGGCTCTCGCGTTTATGTGTGCGTCCAGCCGTCGATATTCGCCTATAGAGCCTCGCGGCAGACCCTCTTATCTTGGATCTCCGATAGCGCCCGGGGGGCTCGATCGCGCAAAAATTGTGCGCGTGGCTTTCACAGCTGCATATAGCTGCATATATCCTATCGGCGGATTTATGCCTGCCGCCTGCCTTGCCATTGTTGACGGCGGCTCCAATACTGTACTCGTGTTGTATGCATGCGCGTGTGGTCGAGGGATTACGTACCCTTGCGCGTACTGCAGTAGCTCTTTCAGGGCCCTTTTCTTTCTTCAATTGTCTCCGGGACTGGGTTTCGGTCTCAAATGCTTGTCTACCTTTTCTGCGAGTCGTCTCAGTTATCGCGCTTATATTTTTCCCTTTTTATCTATAACCATAGATTGATAGTGCTTCTTGTAACTGACGCTCTAACTTTTTTCTGAGCTTTCGAAAGTGCGATGAAAGTAAGCGGTTACGATGCGCTGCTTTTCTTATACTTATCTTGTCATTAGACAGCGGCTGACTCTGTGGAAAAACTTAATTGACAGATTCGGAATTAAAGCTTTGGAAAAATCGTTGTATTTCTTAAAAAAAACTGATGAATTTTGAGCTTGAATCAAGTCGATATTCGCAGAGTTTTATTAATATATTAACGTATATAAACGATCGTTTCGTAATGGTAAAATCTACTATATCGTAAAAGGAGAAATAGTACAATAAACATCTACGGAGTCGATACCACGTGTAAACTAAAGTAAAGCCACCAGAGCCGAAAGCCATAAACCTATTATTAAAATTTCCTAAAAAGCTTGATTTGTTTTCTAAAATGCATCGTTGGCGCTTCAAAAAGGTATATTAATTTGTTAAAAAAAAATTTTTTCCCCGTGTAAACAAATTTCTACGGAATAACAGAAGTATAAGTCGAAGGAACTTTCCCAATCGGTTTTACGCGCAGCCCGCACTATTTCTTCCCATCCGCAACAGCTGCGATATCCGACCCTTCAGCTTTATTCACTATTCAGCAGCGGCGGAAACTTTCTCATCTTGCGCCCGAAAAGAGCGAATCCATTCTCGAGTGGCGCGTTCCGGTAATCAGTATCTCGAGATTATTTTCTCACTTGCACCATTCGTCAGCTCCTTATAGTTAATAGTTCGTCACGCACTCGCAGCATCCTTCCTTTTTTCTCGCTGCTCCGCCGACGTCAGAGATTAGAGTCTAATCTGCGGGCGCGCGAAAGAGGCGTGGGAACGACGCTGATGCTGCGCCGACTGCACCGCGCGTCTACTCTGTTTATGTGTTTGTAAGTGCAAACTCGGTATGCCCGACTCTGCGTCTCTGTGTGTATCAAACGAATACGTGTGGGCTTGAACTTTGTCTGTTCAACTTTCTTGCCCGTTCGGCTTATTGCCCTTAGAGAAATCTCCTCTCTCGAAAGTTTATATATATATCTATTCCGAGTTTCGAGGCACTCTTGTGTGCACGCGCGTGTGCGCAGTGTTCACGATCATTACGTCTAACTGACTAAACTATCGATTGTACTCTGATCTTTCAAGTTTATTTCGCTCGCTACTTTAATATTAAGTATACCTCCTATGTCTTTATGTATTCGTTCGGTTCGGTATCGGTATCGGCATTTTATTTTTACCTCATCTGTCTTCTAAAATTGTAATTTACCTACTGTACATGTATTCTTTGAGACAGATTGCAGCTACTATAACAAGTTTTGTTTTGCTCTTTGCATTCTATTTTTATTTCGCTTATTGTGCGACTATTATTCACTTGTTAAAGAATTTTGTTATTCTGTTAATATTATTAATACTATGTTAATATTTATTAAGAATTAATCAAATGAATTTCAAGTACTTATTGTAACACAAAACCAAAATTCTCAAAAATCATTATAAAAATACAAAGGAGAAAGCACGTTATATTTAAACGATCGCAACGGGGCAAGCCACAGCGGCAGAGTGTCAGCATGCGACCGAGGCGGTCAATTAATTATCAATTGTAATTAGTGTAATGCGTGGGAGATACGATTATTATAGCCCCAGCCAAACGTCCAGCTATTGAAAGCTATCATTCTGTGCGCCATCCCCAGAATCAATTAAATTGCTAGGGCCTTATCACGCCGCGGCGGGAAGCATCGTGATAGCTCGTCTCTCTCGCTCTCCGCCAGACAGCAACTCGTGGACGAAGTATACAGACACACTCTCGCGTTTATCTTTGTGCCCCTTTGTTTCTCCGTTGTATACGTATATATACTACTGCGCGCAAGATGTCTAGTCGCCGGCGGCTTTGCCGCGCGCACGTCTTCTAGCTGCACGGTTTTACTTGCACGATGAGTCTGCCGGGCGCGCTATATAGTGTATACTCGAGGAGATAGGCTCCGGCGTGCTAGTCGCTGTCTCTCCCCGTGTGTATTCGTAGTACCGAGTTTGCCCGCCTGCCCGACTAGTTGCACTTATACATATAGTGCGCGGCAGCGTCAGTTGGCCGCATTTAATTACGATCCTGTATCCCGCCTGTTGGCGTTTGATTATTTTAATGGACTTTTCGTATTACACGCGAGCGCTCAAAATGTCCAAGCCTATACACGCGAATGCTCAAATGGGAATCTTCAAAGCACGAGGCAAGCGACTCGCTGTAGCTCGAAATTGGAAATCTATTCTACATGCTTGGGATGTTTTTTTTTTGTAAATTGTTGGCTGACTCAAGTTTTTCAATGTTTTCTTAATAAAATAGGTATTTTTAACAGGTCGCGTTTAATAATTCTTTGGTGAATATACATAAGCTTATTCTGAAATAAATTGTTCCCTCTGAAAATTTTCTCTTCCGAACCGAGCCTCTTAAGTTATTATTGCGCTTATGGAGAGAAGAAAATATCAAGGAAATCGGAAAAATGAAAAAAATTTTGATTTTAGCAAGTATTTGGAGCCTTGTCCTCTTCGTTTATTTGATAAACTTTGCTCGTGTCAGTTGCACAGAGATATTCACAGAAAGCAAGCCCAGTGCACTCAGACACAATACTGTATCTGTCAAGCGTCGTCGGGTCATTTCGAGCTGCGAAGACTGCTGATAAGCTCGCTCCCTGGATTCCTCGGCACATAACAAATTATTACACATTTGCCCTGCGCGCGTAATTACATGCAGAGAGAATAGTTTTGCTTTTTATCAGTATGATAAGGTTCGGTCAGCGCGTTACGTACACGCATATATATATATATATATATATATATATATATCATTAATGCGGCTTCAAAACGTGAACGGAAATGTTGCTTGATAGGAGTTGAACTTGCCGACACCACCGGTCCGCCTATACGTTACTGTGACCACGTATACTTAGGTATATACTCTTGTGCGTTACGTGTAAGTAAAAGTTTTCCTCTGACTGCCAGTTGTTGCTTATGATCTTATAACTGTATAGATTGCAGCTACTATAACGAGTTTCGCTTTTCTGTTTGCATTTTTTCCCTTAATTCGCTTGGATACGGTGTCCAGGCTGCTGCGCTCTCGCTTTAAGCTTTTATTATGCTTATCGAGATAGTCCGCGCAACGGAACTGTTTCAGATACGCTGATGTTGCGAAATTTGTAACGAAAGTTAGAGGCTGCTGTGGCTACGGACGTGAAATATTATTCCTTGCCGTGCTATAAGTATAGTAGAAATAAGTTTTAGGGAGAATAGCTAATTAAAACGCCATAATTTTTCTTAGATTAATCATAGATTTGTATATAATTAACGTTAAGAAAAGTTGTTTGCGTTTTGTTTACAACAGACTTTCATTTTGTTAGCTCTAAAGTCATATATAAAACCCGCATGGCATGACTTTCATAGACTATCAGTAAAATTTTAACATACTACTGTAACGATTTCCCACAAGCTTTTCCATCTCTCTCAATAATAATCGAAGAATCTGATTGTGACCACACTTTTTCCAGATGATATTGACCGCAGTAGCGTACTTATAGTATTGAATTGAAAACTACTCGCCCTTTAGGCGCATGAAAGCGAAAGAAGATCAAGCGCTCTACGTATAGACAAAGGAGGCGTTGACCAGCGAGTTAAGATATTTTTTCCAAACTAGCACTGCGCGCATTCAGGCAAAAGCGCACTTGACTGCACTCTGGGCCATTGCGGGGCGTGCTTGTCGCCTGTATAGTACCGGAGGCGGCAGCGTAATGTATCTGGTGTGTACAGACTACGCGCGTGGGAACGCCTCGATAATTTTGCGCTTTCGTTCCGTCCCACGCGCTAGCGCGGCCGACAATAACCGGCTCTAACAGCCCATTAGGTGTGATAGTGTGTATACGTAAAGCCGGAGAGCCGAAAGATTGTCTGTATGCGCGGTTCGTATAGCCCTGCGCCTCTCTCTCTCTCTCTCTCTCTCTCTCTCTCTCTCTCTCTCTCTCTCTCTCTCTCTCTCTCTTTCTCTCTACGTAAGAGGTCAGTTTTGGCAATGAATAAATACGGTTTAGCCATAGATGGTAGTACACTGTATAACCAGCAAACTAAAAAAGAAAATGATTAGTTCAAGCATTGTTGTGCGATAGTTTATCTTGACGCTTCCCTGGATCTGCATTGACCCATACACTGCAGCTATTGCAGAACTACCGTGTGCAATATGTAATTCAGTGTAAGGAGGGGCGAATACTTCAATTCGTACTGGGAGGACATAACTGCTTCTTGTTATAGATTAAATGCATAAAATTCTGTGTAGTGGAGAGCGGTGCACGTAGCAGAGGTGGGTATGTTGATGCACTATCAATAACTTGTTTTATACGTGGTAGTGCGCCGCGGCTTAGTCGTCGTAGACACTGTATAGAGTGACGAATATTTTGAGTGAATTTCAGAGATTAAGCTATAGACAGCCAAAATTTAGGCGGATTTATTTATTTTTATATACCTAGAGTAAAATTTCTAAATTTTGTTTAAACTTAATTTATTCCACTAAGGTAAATTAAAAACAAATAATAAATAGTCTGTCTTGAAGAGGGCCATGAGAAATTTTCAAACACGTATTAATTATTTTATACAATTCAATAATTTAAAGAAAAAATGAAATCATACTTTTTGTTTTCGTTGGGGCACATTGACACAATTTTTTCGGAATAAGTTGACACATTGAAAATTTTGTGTGAGCATGTCTCATTAATATTTTTCACTTAAATAATGGATATTTTGAAAACTTTTTTTGAAAATTTTTTGAAAAAATGAACATTTTCGTTTGCGAAATTCGATAAAAATCATTATTTATTTTTTTTGCTCTTATGATT
>JAPYZA010004443.1:0-26581 GCA_030522685.1 Eupelmus azureus | reverse complement strand
GAAAGGTGTAGATTTTTCTTTGCGTGAAATGTCGATTTATACTAAATATAAATGTGGAATCCGTGATTTGAAAGGAATTTCAGTTATTGTTAAATTACGGTCAATTATATTAAAATAATTTTGCATGATCAATCATTACCCTTAACCTCGCTATTTATGTTAACTCGATGAAACTGCACGAAAAAGTTTACCTGAGATCTAGATTTTTACTTTAAGAGTCACACGATTCTAGGAACACTTATCGCAAAATCTGGGTCTAGCGGAACCTATTTTCTTGAGAAAAATATTTGGTTTAATTGTACCATAAACTTGAACCTTATTTATAATAAAATTTTTTTTTTTCTGAAAAAATTAGGTTATTGTTTAATTCTTGATAAACGTTATTTATGCGAATGCGTAAAAATAATTTTTAATGATTTTATTATTTGATTATTCAGAATATTTTAAACTTAAAATCAAATTAGTTAGAAGTTTGTAGTTTGAGATCAGCACAATGGTACATCAATCATGTAGCTCAAGCTTAAAATCTTACATCTACAAGCAGTTTATTAATTTTATGAGAATTAAATAAAAATGATGTCACGCAAGTGTAACAAAGTAACAGTATAAGAAAAAGTTCTTACAACAAGGTAGATAGATTTATTTTCATCGAGAATATAAATAACCTATCAATTACATTTTATAAATAAACTTCTACGCACATATGATGGATTATAGTTACCCAACATTGCGCATACTTCTAATAAACACAGATACATACTTTTCATGGAAAATCCATAACACGCAATCAATAAGTTTTTTGAAATTTCTGTTAACTTAAAAAAAACTCGAATTAAGATCAAATTTCAGCTACAGTAGCAATAAATAGTTTTTCATAATAAACTCTTTTGTATATGATCCTTTACTAAAAATTAGATCTTCATCAAACAAAAGCATTTCCACTCATCTTTCTTCCTTGCATCACCTCATTTACCTTCAACTATACTTAAACCTAAAAAACCAAAGCCACGATCCTTCGCAAAAACCACCTAAAACCCAAACCCTAGCAAAACCATCATCCTCAAACAAAAACAAGCTAAAAACCAAACCCAGGCCCAAAAACCAGGATAAAAAAGCTCCATAAATCCGAAAAAAAGTAAACCGTGCTACTCGACTCTGTGGGCAGTGCGCGCGCTGACTGCAGTCCCCTTCAGCGTCGGGGATCAATTCTCGTGAATATTTTATGCTGGCTCTGCCGAGCTAGCCTCCCTCGGCAACTACGCGTCGGTATATATATCTACCTGTACCGCTAGTCTACGACCGGCGACTTTTAACGCCGTCTTCGGCGCCAGGAAGCTCCTCAAGCCGACGCGTTTGGCCTGGCGCGTCGTCGACTTGATCTACTTGGTTATAGTTTTGGTTGGACGAGGAGTGAGCGGTTAGCTTGTTCGGGTGGTTCCGCATTGAGGGTACTGGATTTGTCTGTAGTAATTGGTAAATGTAAATGTAGATGACGGTTTGCTTGTTATAGGCATATGTTCTGGCGGTGTGGTCGAAATTAAAGATTTGATCTTGGGGTATTCTGTTGTACACATTCTTTGTACTTCTTTTGATGATGCAAGACAAGATGTTGATAAATTTTAGTTTGTTTTATGATGTTTCTTGCTAAATCTAATATTTTATTGTACAAAAATAGATCTTCACTCTGCATTATTAGTCTTTCATTTAAAAAGTTTAAAATTAAGCCGCTATTTTTAATTTTTAAATCCTATAACTACTTTTGCATGGTTATGAAATCAGATCCAATAGTCAAACACATGTTAAAATATACTATATTTTTTTTTATTTAAACGAGTGTTTTTGAAAAAAATCATAAGTGATGTGTATTCGTATAGTGTTTATTGTATGAATATACTACTTTGGCCAACAATTATTTTATAGATATAATTTAGTTGAATATGTCACTGTATACAATTATTAAAAACTTGAAACTGTTAAAATTTATTTACCGATAGTTTATATATTTTAAAATAATATTAAAAATTATTCATAACTGACCTATTAAATTCAGTGGTATATACACATACTTTTTGTCTATAAAATTGTTTTAATAACTTATTACCATTTTTTACATTTAAAATCTTAAGTGTTCGGAAGAATCTTGTTTTATTTTTAAATTAAAATAAGTCGATGCAGTAATATTTTTTAAGCTTAATATATATTATTAAATCTTAATAAAATTTTCTGCATTTTAAAAATAATTTATCGAAATAAATATTTTTAAAAAGTGTGTAAGAATATTTTTGTTAAGGATTAAAGAGTAATAATAATCTTAGATTATTATTTTATTAAGTTACTGTACTATCTTTTATTCAAACCTCTAGATATACATTTGAATAATTTCGTCGAAGAAGTATATACATAATTTTTATAAATAATATAGTTTATTACGGCAATACCTTTGTGATAAATTCTTAAAATATTACATATCTATTAATATATTAGTATCAGAATAATAATCATATTTACATATAGTTTTGTAAAAATAGTATAAATTTTATGTGCAACTACAAATATTCAAAAATATTGTTATAGGACAGTAGAGGAGAAAAATCCATGTTTTGTACTAAGGAAAACTTTGTATGAATAGAGTGGGATTTGTTTTTTAAATAAAACCTAGAAAAATACCCAAAATATGTAGGACTTAATTTACGTAAAATTTCAGATAAGTATAACACTATTTCTAAAAATTCGTGTTAGTGTAACAACTGTACACAGTGGAATATTTATAACTATTTTGTATTTACGTCACTTTATTTTCAGTTTTTAAAAAAGACATTTATTTTCTCTGGCTTTTAACTACATTATCTACTTTACTGTAATAGTGAGCATTGATGGAGCTCGACCATTAGTATAGTGGCGAATATGACTAGTAATTATTTTATCCATTAAGGAGACTTAAAACTTTTAATTTGTTAAATAATATTTTACACATCGATAATCCGGATATAAAAAATGCAAGTAGGATAGAATTTTTGAAAGAAAAGAACAATATTGTAACAGAGTATGAAAAAAGCATGAAAAATTATTAATTTATTAAGACATTATTTCATTAAATTTTGAGGACAATTTTAATAATTACTTTATATACTTAAAACTCTCACAGATATGTGTTTTTGTCATTTCTCCGCCGGTCCATTTTAAAAATAGTATAGAAATAGATTCGATTAAATAAATTAAATAAAAAATAAATAAATAGAAAATTTTAATGTTATTCCTACAGTCATAAACTTTTTATTAAATTTAACTAAAAGTACACTGTTCAATCTAGCCCTGCTCTCTTCTATCATCCCCACCTATCCACCACGCTATTAATCCATCCAAGAAAATATCTGTATAACAGAAACACCTTCATCCCAACTTCCTCAACACCCCACCCTAAATTCTTCAACCCCTCCTCCTCACCGCCCAATCAACATACATCCTTTTCACTCCTCGCAGCAAACTCGCTATGCGATTCCTCGAGAAGAAACGAACCCCTCGGTCATTTACGCTCAACGATAGGAAAACAAATGAAAGTATAGCGGCGGCAGCTCGCGTGGCCGACGCGCGCCGGTTGAGTCACAACCTGCGCGCTTTAGGGCCGCGCAGGTGGCAGGTGCGTGCGAGCGGCAAAGAGCAAAGCAGCTACCCAGCGCAGTGCACGCGCGCTGCAGTGCCGGTATACCCCCCGTGTGCTCGCCATATCCGCCTTTCCTTGGCTATTATACACACGCGAAAAACGTATGTGGGTAGTGCGGATGTCGGCGGGCTCTGGGTTTGGCTATGGTTGAGGCTTCTTTCTTGGAGGTTGGTTATCTTGGTGTGAGAGGGATGGTTTTGGGTTTGGTTGAGGTTGTGGGGTTAAGGTTGTTGTAGGTGTGTTAATTTTCGGAATAGAGAATTGTATGAAAAGTTATTAAGGCGGATGTTTGAATGTAAAGACATGTAAATAAGTAGTTTTATTTCATGCAATCTTAAGGTAATGAAATGATTTTTCTAAAACGTGTATTGTCAATACGCTAGAGACAGAACAAAAATAGATGTTTTATTGTTACTAATTAATAAAGTAATTCAATAATTTACGGTTCATCCAATATAAATACTTTAAATTATAGTAAATCGTACAGTAAGTAAAAAAATACAGTAAAGAAAAATGTATATAAATTTTTTCAAATTCATCAAGCTTGTGGTGGTATGTAGTTAGAGTTAAAATTTAATACAAATAAATTTTATAAACGTTTGAAAACTGTATTAACACTAATTTCTATATTATGATTAAGATAAACATTGAGTTACAACCATTCCGCCTCATCAACCAAAACCAAGCTCACAAAATTCACATCCGAAAAATTCCAAAGCTTCAAAACCATGAGAAAAAGTCGACCCTCCACGGCGCTAGCTCAAAATTATCTCATACACACGCCAGACGATCGTCGAGCTCACCATACGCCCATCATTCGACCGAGAAATTCTCACAATATCCGCATATACGTAGAGAGAGAAAGAGCGAGACGCGTCGGCAGCTCATTATCCGGGCGGCGGAAGCGCAGATGGCTAAAAAGCCGGCGCTGCATGGTGGTACTCTACATATAGTGCCACGGCTCTTACGCGCGCGGTGTATATACGTCACACTCGAGTGCTCCAGGTAAAGACTCGTTATAGTCGCGCACGGGAGTAATATTCAATTCTGGGTGTATTAAGCAGTAATGTGTGCGTCGGAGTTGTTTTTAGAGATATTTATAGATGTTATGGGGGAGTGATAGACGAAAAGATGGTCTGTGTCGTTTAGTTTTGTCGGTGTGTTGATAATAAAATATTCAGCTACGGGAATGATTCTATTTTTAATCTTATGTTGTGGATAGGTGTAAACTATGAAACATTATATATGGAAAGGTAGCAGTAAATGTTGTTTTAGACGCAGGCTAAGATATCCCAATGTTAATTATAAATAATCTAAATTTTTCTTGAATGTATGAAATAAGATAAACAGTCATGATTGCGGGCTGGTATAAACTCTAAGAATTTTAAATGACAATACTACAATAAATTCAAACTTTAAAATTTGTAATTTGAAAATGAAAAAAGCGATAACAATAATAAAAAATTAATCATTACATACTTTTAAAGCGTAAAAAATATTTTAACATTTCAAAATTCGCTTTTGAATTACAAAGCATAAAATCTATCATACCCCCATCAAAATACAAAGTTTTTACATTGGCAAAGCAAAAAGCTTCACCTAATCCATCAAAAAGCTCATCCCTACCCATCAAACTCCCAACTCTCAAAGAATCGCAAAAAGCTCATCGCGTGCTCCGCAAGACAAGAAAAACAAAAAGACCCAAAACTCCCAAAGCCCAAACTCATGCGCCTCATCTCTCTCTCTCTCTCCCTTTCTTTTTGTTGCTCTCTCTCGGGACGCAATCGAAACTGCCAATTGGAGCAAGTGCACGACCAATGGGCTGGAAGCGGGGGCAGGAAGTGGGTGGCCTCGGCGCGACGAAGACCGAGGGAGACAGAGAAAGAGCGCAGGGATGTTCGCCGGAGATTATTGATCGCGTGGTGCAGATAGCACGGGGCTAGTCCGCTCGTCGCTGCCTTTCACCGCCAATGACATGGACAAGCGAGGGAAAGATGGAGCGGCCGGTAGCCTCCGATTTTAAGAATGGCGTAATTCTGCGCAGTTTCGGGTGTTGGAGGGATTTTGTCTTTGGGTTGAGATTAGGCTTGGTTTTGATGGAGAAGGGTGTTTTTTTATTTTAAAATGTTTTTAGAGGCGTATTTTATTGGAAATGATTGCGCTCTTGAAGTTAGCGTGTCTGCTTACTATTTGCCTGTTTTATTTCTTTTTTTTTTAAGTTTTGGGATGATGCTGAATTAATGAATTTTTATTGTATTATTGCGTTCGCGTGATTACAATGGACTTATGGAACTTGGGAGCTCGTAGAAAGGTTAACAACCGAGTTATTATCATGTTGCTTATTATTATGCAATATTTACGAAGCTTTAAAGACTATTGTAAGTTTTTTCTTCAGTTGACTTTAAAGACACTGTCTTGTCTAATTTCATGCAAAGCTATCAAAAATATTATGTACTTGAGTTTCTTGACTTTTAGGTATACTACATTTTTCTAAATCTTATAATTTTTATTGTATTTGCCATATTATTTTTTTAACAGAATCGAGCTCTAAAAAATTATTTATATTTCTAACATTTGCATTAAGCGGAGTGTGTTCTCTTTTTACTGCCATTTAGAACAATGGGTTCAAGGATATAAGCAGGACGTTAGCTTGATGCCGATTAAAATAAATCGATGTAAAAATGATAGTACTCTATGAAAACATTTTTTTGCCGATTGAAATCAGCTTGGAGCCAAAAGATAAAATATAGCGATTACAAAATAAAAAGACAAGCGAAAATGACCAAGCTTTTGGAGGTTAATGATATTGGAATTGATCTTTCGTCTACCTAAGTCTGTTTCGTGTTATAAGTAGTAAAGGGCCGCGCAACGTCCGACCAAAATTTAATCTACTAAATAAATGCCGCAATTTCATTTCCAATATATAAATTTAGTACTTGAAAACTTTACCTTATGTAGCAATTATTCCACTAAATTATAAGCACGTATAAAATTTTAAATAGTTACATTTACAGGTCACCAAATTCTAAACGTGCTCAAAAAAAGACAACTGTATCCAAATAAATATAATTACCAAAGTCCAACCAGATGCCCAAAGCCAAACCTAAAATCTCCATCCCTACCAAAATCCAGCCCTTCACCCAAACCCCTCAGAACAATCCCTCATCAGACATCTTTCTCAGCCACCCCTCGCCTACCCCCTCACTCTCTCGCTCTCGAGAAAAAGAAGAAGGGAGTCTGCGCGGCCAGCCCCCAGCCCAGCGTGTCCGCCATTCGCCGGCTCTGCGAATGGCTCGCGTCCGCGTCGTCGGCCTCCCCCCCGCGGCCCGGGGTGGCTCGCATCGCGCATTGGCCGTCCCCCCGAGCGATCAATGGAGGCGAGCCTACCCTACATATACGTATACGTGTGCGGCCCGTGACTGTGCAGGTGCCGACGGAATCGCCGCAGAGATGAGCGGATGGGAGGAAGAGAGGTAAATGAAGCTGGTTGAGGAGTTTAGGTTTAGGTAGAGGCGAGAAGTTTAATTGGCTTCGGGGAGTTGTGGGAGGATCGATGGATGATTGACGGGGGAAAGTTTTTGTTGGATGGGTTGATGACGAGAGCTATTAGTCTGCGGATGAGATTGGTTATTTATTTGTGCGCTTAGGTGGTAGTTTTTTGCGTCAGGTGAGGGGGTGGGAGATGGGGTGAGTTGGGTTGGTCTAGGATGTGTTATGTAATTTCATGCGTATGTGAAATTTCGGAATAATGGGATACAGCAAATGATTTAGGCAATCTTTACTTTTTATCTTTAAAATTTGATGGTGTCGATGTAGAATCAAATATTTATTGGGTGAATAATCGTGACGTGATTTATTACAGCGACAGCTTTGATAAACTGAATATAATTTGACATGAATAAATGAAATAACCAAGCACGCGCTATATACCAACTATAACCAAGCATACGCTATCATACTAACTTTTTAAAATTGTTTCTTTTGGGTCGTTATTATACATGCACTATTCTCATGTACTGTAGTATAATATTTAAATATTCATTAAATTATAACGAACATTACTTTTTTAACATATTATTCAATACTTAACTTTATTTTAAATACATTATTACGATACATATAACTATAACATAAAATTTAAAACAATAAACATTTTCACAGCCATCATTACAACTCAACAATCACAGCATCAATCCAAAACAAAACACCGAAATTCCCTCCCACCACCCAGCATACAACTCATCCAACCAAACCCCATCCCTAAATCCGTTACAACAAACCATTTCAATAAAACCGATCCATCCACCTATCTCCTCCCCCATCTAGTCTTCATCAGCCACCTAAAGCCACCCTGCCCACACAAAAAAACCAACGCGCACGTTAAAAGGAAAAGCGTCGCCTCGCTGCCCTCGCTACTTCCGGTTCTCCTGCATACGCAAACCCAGCACTGAAATGCCCCCAGCCCCTCCGAGACAGCCGCGCACCTGGCCAGCGATCGCGCCGAACTATCCGGCGCATGCTTCATTTATAATAGCGCAACGTGAAAGCCGGCTTAATAATTCAAGCGATGATCGGTACGTTCTCCGCTGGGCTGCATGTGCATTAACCCTGCTGTCCCCTTTTCGGGACTGCGTGTGCTTAAAGATAGAGTTAGGGGGTGGCCGGTGTGATTTAGAGCCGCGGGGTGTCACTCTGGGAGTCAATCGGTGTTGGTTGGGTAATGCGTGGGTGATGGATTGGAAGTGGTAATTGGAGGATTGGAGGAATTGAAATGTGAGAGTACGTTGGGTTATCTAGGTTTGCGATTGTAAGGGGTTAGAGAGGTCAAATTTTTGTATTGCTTGTTTTGTTATTTTATGATTATATGGTTCAAATTGTTTTTTTTTCTGCAATAGTCAATATAGAAACCGTTATAAATATTTGAATTCATATTTAATAAGGCATATGTTAATTCCAGTATATATTGAGAATATTAGAAGATCTATTATCTTATGTACATTTAGTGTGCTATGTTTTTATATACAATTTTGCGTATTTGTTTTTTCATAAATTATAGACAAATTTAATAATAATCCCATTAATATTTAAGAAAAAAATTGAAGTGAAAAACTATTAGAATCTCTGTATCACCTACCAGACAATACACTGGCTTTTAAAAATTAGTTTTTTGAACAACAAATACGTATATTTTAATGTAAACAACTAGGTCTTTTAATATAAATGTCTTTACATAACTCTTGCTATAATAAAACTGTAAAAGTAGTTTGTTTTAAAAATTTAACACCTATCTCACGCGTGTCACTTGTGGGTATATCGTATATAAGCGATGCAGCCTCGTGGTTTTTTTTCTTTTGCAAGTGTAGTGTAGACTCAAGAGCTATAAGCGGCGCACATGTACATAGATGAGTGAAGCGTAATTGATGTCGACTAAAGTGAGACAATCGATTCGAGTTGATAACTTTTGATGATGCTCTAGATCTCTAAAACAAACCGATTCTTATCTTCGGTAAGTCGGTCTTTCGTTTGAAAATTCTAATGTAATTAACGCATTAGTGGAAATGGGTTTTGTTTAAAGGATTGCGTCGATGCTACTTTCGCCATACGTTTCTTTGTGAAATAAGGAAAATATTGAAAAAAGTCTAGAGCAGAGTATTTTTAGAGTGTTTTGTTAATTTAGGGCAAGAATAATAGTATATTAAATATAAATATTCTCAAGATTTTCTTATCGATCGAAAATCGTATGCATTCTAAAGTATTAATTGATATTAATTTGTATAGAATGTACTTAAATATTCAATTTATAAGTTTTATTCATAAGCTTATTGAGATTAAAATTCAAACTCTACCATACAACTTACACTTGTACGTGCAAACTCAGAACACATAAATTAATCGATTCATTTCTAACTACCTCCTATTAACCCATTCTACATTCACAGCCGTTAAAACAATGCTCGTGAGAGTGTCCTTCGAAACAGAAAAGATCGCCGACGACATCTGCGCTCGCTCACAGACCTGCGTCAGTTGCACGACTCTAACAGAGAATACGCGCGGAAAGCGGAACTCTCTCGCTTCGATTTTGCTCCGAACGAGGCGAGCGAGAGAGAGAGAGAGAGAGAGAGAGGGAGGGAGCCGGAAAGGCGCGCAGAGGAGAGCGAGAGAATATGGCCGGCCGGTTGTTATATAGAGGCCGAACTCGAGGAGGGTGGCTGGTAACAGACGGCGCGAGGGTTACTACTACCGCAATAAGACGGAGGGTCGGCAGAAGGATAGGATGTAAGAGTAGACGTATATATAGGCAGGTAACGCGTGCCGCTTGGCGCGTGGCGCGTGGCAAACTTTCTTCGCCTATGTTAATTTCTCGGAATTTTCTTGCCTTAAGGGGATGCTCTTGTACGGAAGTTGAGGGAATAGACATTTCTGCGTGTTTGGAAAAGAGGGAGAGAAACAAAATGATACGGGTTAGAAATAAATGCTGCTTTTTGCAGTAGTTGTAAAAAATGCTAATGGGGACATACCTAATTCGGGAATATCCAATAAAATAAAAAATAAAGAATTATAGAATGATAAACTTTTAGGTATCAAAATGCATTTATCAGCATATTCGGCTTTTACTTTCCAGAATCTCACAAACTTCACCAATCACTAATAACCCATACATTTCAATCCACCAAAATCACCCTGGTAGAAAATTCATCATATTCTGGGCACAACTTTTTATCCAATTAATGTTAAAATGACACTTATCTAAAAATTCTGGAAATGCTTACAGAATTTCCAGATTACTGTCATTTTAACGTTTGTTAACCAGAAATCCTGGCCAGAATATCGTCAATTTTCTAGCAAGTCACCCTCCCAAAAAAAATCCTCCTTACCTCTCCTCACCCTCCACGATCTCGATAAAACCCAGGCCGGACAAAAGCCTCGCCAAGCCCAGCGTTGGAAAAGTCAACGTACCCCCGCATTAAACTTGCTCCCCCGACGAAAACCGCGCGCGAGGCAGCGGGGCAGCGGCACGCGCGCGGCTGGTCCACCTGCGCGCGCGGCAGCAGCACCTGTCGAGGCCAGCCTGCGCCGCGTACCGAGCGTCGGCTCCCTCTCAGTCAGCTCTGGAACATGCTGAGACTCGTGTCGCTGCTCTGCGGGCTACCAGGTCGCGTTCTGCGGGCAGTTAGGTTGCTGTTCAACTGTCTCTTCAACAAGAGGCTGTCTTACAGAAACAAGTGCCAGTTTTGACAGCAGAAAGTCGTGTACAGGAAGTTCAGGAGGAGGTAATGTGGAGCTGGAGTTGGCTTGGTGGTGTGCTGGGTGGTAGAGTGGCTGTGTGGAGGGGTTTGTGAGATTGCGTAGTTTTAGAGTAGGGCGATGAGAAGAAACTTTTCTGGTTTTGCGGCAATTTTTAAATTTTTTATTAAGCTATAGTCCTATTTTTTCAAAGTGGTTGTGGGGGATTGGTCAATTTATAGATTGAAATCTAAATACGAGCGTCGCGGCTTGTGGTGAACGCTTCCCTCCATTTCCATTTCAGGCGCGAAACAAACCGGTGCGGATATATAAGAAGGTTTATAAGAGGGTTCCTGTAACGTCGAAGAAAGAACATCGTTATATATTTAGAAGTAATTGCTTTTATCATTTCTATTCATTATAAATAGTAGTAACTATAATAAGTACGCTTTTATTTTAGCTGATGCGTAAAAATCTTCAGGATATAAATTCTAAGTTTTAAAGTAGTTATACTATTGATAGTGTTAATTCTTTAATCAATTGATTTATTGAGTAAAAATGTATATTTTTATTCTATTTTTAAATACATTAAGTGAACTGAATTAATTAGGTTGTTTACAACGTAAAACAAACGGAATATAACGTTATTATATCCCAAACTCAAGCGCTGTTTACTACATTTAGTCCAGCAATTACAATCAAACCGTGCCCTAGAAAATAGCACGATACATTTTAGTCAACCTAACACACCCATAAAATAATTTGGTAACACTCTAATTAAAAAAATTAAAATACATCTTATTATTACGTAACCACCCAATCCAAAATCTACCCAAAAACACCACCCACCCCCCATTGCAAAAATACAACCACCTTCGACTAACAACCACCCTCTCAATTACCTTCCAGATAATAACAACCCCCATAAATCACCTCTCGGCTCTCGCAACGCAGCCTCGGCCCACAATATCTCGATGAGACATGGTGAGAACGCGCCACGGATCCTTAGCGGTGGCGGCCGCCGAGGATGAGGCAGCCGCCCTCAGGCTCCAGGAGCTCGAGCGCTCGGAGGCAGCTGCGACCGCGGCGGCCGAGGCCGCGGTTATAGCCGACCAGCAGCGCGCCATGATGATGGAAACGGGCGAGGACGAGTTCGGGGTCGAGGCCGAGCTGACCAGCCTCACCTGGCTCCAGTCGCTCGACATCACGAGCGCCTCGGGCCTGCCCACGCCCCCGTGCTCGCCGCCCCTGCAGCCGCCCCAGGCGCCCCCGGCGCGCCAGCCGCCGAAGAAGATGTCGCCCCTGCTCAAGGCGCAATTAGGTTGGTCTGGGCTGTGGTTGGGGCTTATGGGTTTCTGAAGGGGTTGTATGGTTGGAGTGATTTACTGTGCATTTTATTTTCTAATCTGCAGTGAGAAAATAATTTAATTAATTAAACTTTTATTGATGTGACTAAATTTTGCTCTGATTGTACCTTTTAGAAGATGTACGTTAACTTAAACGTATATGTGCATTAAATTTAACATAATTGTTGAGCTTGTACGTTTGCATTAAATATAAATAATTTTGTATTAATGTACCTTTTATGTACATATGGAAAACTCTGTTTTCAGTAAACATGCACACATTAAATTTAATGAAAAATAGTATGTACCCTTCAACGAATAATTTAATATTTTGAATAAAATTTGAATTTTAATTATATACTAAGAATAAAAATTAATTTTTAATTGAATTCATGAAAAAATAACTTAAAGTTTAAACGACTGGTAGATTCACATAATAATTTAATTTTAAAATGTTTACTTTTATATCTCAGTATCTTAAATTAACAAGTCTTTTACTTATTTTTAGATCTCGCTGAGAATGCAGAAAAATATCTTACCGATCCAAATAAAAAGCCACCATACTCTTACGCAACGCTAATATGTCTAGCCATGCGAGCTAACAACAATAAAGTAACATTATCCAATATCTACGCATGGATAAGAGAAAACTTTATGTTTTACAAATCTGCAGATCCAGCTTGGCAGGTAAACAAAAAACATTATAAAACTACAATAACAAAACAGTCAACAACGCAACTAAGAACATTTAAAGACTCTTCAAAGCGAAAGAAGTTACGATAACCATTACCAAGCCTTAGCTTCTTCCACCTCACCCACCCCAAACAAAAAAACCAATCTCTCCTCTCATTCCAGAACTCGATCCGGCACAACCTCTCGCTGAACAAGTGCTTCGTGAAGCTGCCGCGCTCGAAGGACGAGCCGGGCAAGGGCGGCTTCTGGAAGCTGGACCTCGAGCGGCTGGAGGAGGGCCGGCGCACGAGGCGGCGCAGCTCCGTCATTCGACGCTCGAAATTCCCGCCCAAACGCTCCACCCCCAACGGCGCGACGGCAGCGTCGACGACGACGATAGCTACGATGACGGCCCAGCCGATTGTGATTGCCGAGCGGCCGGCGATCGAGCAGGAGGACCACGTGGCCAGGATCCTGGGGACGACGGGGCCCAAGTGCCTGGTGCTGTACGAGACGCCGCCGAGCAGCGTTTCGCCGCCCATAATTTTTTTAATAATATATCATGCTTTTAATAACTTAAATCATAAACTTATTATACCGTTATATTATTTTATTTTATAAAATATGAACTCGACGTTTAAAATTGTTAGGAAGTAGTTTTAGTCGGGATTGGTAAGACAAATAATCTTTACTTTTTTACGAAAATTATCTGTGACATTTAACATTGGGAAATTTACAATTTTAAGAAATTAAAAAACTATTTATTACTTTTTTAAATAACAAATTTTGAATATTTTTTATTTAATTTAGGTAAACATAAGCGAGGAAGACTTCACAGATCTCCTGATTGAAAGTGCAGCTTGGGATGACGGTGTTGAAAATCAGCTTGCCCTCTTGGATTCCGTCTTAGATATGCTTTAACTTTTTCAAGCGTGGCATTTTTGTACTCCATTATAAAATGTGGTTCGTAATTTGTATATTCTGATTAATTTTCGAAATGCTAAAAAGTTTCAATCACTTAAAGTACTCCAGTAATGAAAACCAAACGAATTTTTGCAATAAGGAAAATATTTGTTTTTCATTTAACTTATATTTTTAAAAAGTATTTTACAGTATAGTTGTACAGTAGATATTGATAAGTTTAAACATAAAATCTTTTTTTTTCAGCCTTATAAATAAAAATTCTTTAATTTTGTTTATTGGAGAACTAAGCGAATTCAAATGAATATTGCATCTTTTGCATTTCGAGTTCATAATACACTCAATTGTTTGATTGTCAATCATCAGACAGACATTGCAATATAGATCCACATTTATTTAATAAAAATTTATTTTATTGTACAGTTTCACAAAAAGTAGTTTAAGAAAGCAATATTATTTATGAAGAATATATACACAGTTAATAATCGATATCATATTTTAAATATCATGAAAATGTTTCTTTATTAACATTTTATAAAATCTAATTTATTCTACAAAAAAAATTAAAAGTTCCAATAATTTAAGCTTAATAGTTTCAGATTTTCTCAGTCATTAACTATCAATTTTTTAATTAATTTGGTTTCAGATCTTTTCACAAATAATAAAAAATTATTAAAGACTTGCAATACTTCACGATAAAAAATTTGATTTATAAATCGTCCTAATTTTAAAACCACAGTTTGTATTACCAATGTTACAAAAAATATTTATTATTGCAATATTTAATATAGTGTATAGTCGTTGATTGTGTGGCGTATTTAATCGATTTCAAGCAAAATATCTGATAGAAAAATTGAAGTAAATAAAAACAATTAGATGTACTAAATTGATTGTTTTTGTTATTGTAAAAATATAGGTTTCATCTGATCAAATATGGTTCATGCTTAATATGCATAACTACAATGATTACGCATCCAAGCATGGTTTATATACTTCTATTCTTTGTGAATTTTATAAAACTATTATATTTCAATTATCTAAAATTCGGTAAAAATGCATAAAATCCAACTATATATCAATAAGTTCAAATGCTATATCATGCGGTAGAAAATGACGAATTACCCGAAGATGAAAAGCTCGGGAATCAATTGTTGTACGTCATCTTATAATAATCTATTGATTAATTCTTGTAAATATATAGCGAAAGAGGTAAATTCAATATTTATACTTGTAAAATACATTATTTAGAGATAGTCTATAATAAGCGATTTAAAATAATGTATAAGTTAGCAGGAGAGTCAAACGGCGTCGTTTAATGATGAAAATCACTTATTGCGCCAAGAAAGACTTATAATGCCTTACAGGAATCCGTCCAAAGATTAGAATTAGTAATTATACGATACGCTCTGTGAACTCACGAGCGTACGTATGCAAGCATGTGTGTATACTTAAGAAGTGGAATTAAAAATACTTAGTGTTTAGAGAAAACCTGCACGTTCATTATTTTATCGGTTTGGTCTAAGCGATATTAAAGCAGGCGAAATCACTTTATTGTTTAGTATTATGTAACAAAATATGTTATTCTGTGCAAAACCAATAATTAAATATAATTGTTTTAAAATACGAAAAATTTTCAAATAGTAATTTTACGACTGAAAACAATTTAAAGATCAGATAACACTAACTAACTTCAAATTTATTTTACTCATTATTATTTTGTCTTACTATAATTATATGAAAAGTCATAGATTTTGTGTAAATTTAATTATGCTTTGCACAAGCTGTAACAAAATTTTTTTTAAATCTGTAAATATGTTCATTTAAAATATTTATAGTTGGCTAATCTTTTTGATAATTTTATGCACATCACTCATACACTTAATCCTAACTTCCAGAGTAATCCATGCTTGATTATTATGAAATCCACTTACATCGCGATAATTGTAGCGAATTTGTAAAATATATCAGTTTAACCGTAAATATAATTTATTATATAGTTTAATATATATATTTATTTTACAATTTAATTAATTTATAGTTTGGTATTTATATTATAAGCTCATATACTTGTACCACTTTAATTTTTGGCAACAAAATTGTTTTTTCATAATACAAGTTTTAAGTATGTTTAAATAACATTAACAAGAATTAAGTATGTATAAATAACATTGTGTTGATTAAAAATAGTTAGATACAAGCCATCTAATGGGTGCCATTTATGAATAAAACAAAATCATGTATTATTATATACTTATATAATTAGCGGATGCTTTCTTAAACAAATATAAGATTATGTGCCTTATGTAACTAAAAATAAAAAAAAACACAAGCGTTCTTTTTAAATTCTTTCGCACTTGATCAAAATAGTGTATGGTTAAGATTCTAATTGCGAAAACATTTTTAAGAAAACGCTAAATCCAACGTGTGTTAATTATTTATTAGACATTTGTATCGATAGTTCGAGGTGTATGGACTCATGTAATAAAAATTATATATAAAATAATTAATGTTGTTTGTTATTTAAATGCTAGTACAAAGCTTTTTTTCAAATAATATTTATTTTAGAAACGGGAAAACTGATATATAAATTCAGACTTTATTATAGCGGTAATTTTTTTTTGTATTTCAGTTTTCTTTTAAAGATGTATATTTCAGAGTTTTTTGCCCAGCTGTTGAAAATTATCGGGTTATAAAGGTTAAAATTTTTTTTTTCATTAACCATTTCAAATGATGGCAAGCTTATATTTTCCTTTTTTTAATAAACTTTTAAAATTAAAAAGAATTTTAAAAATTTAGTTATTTATATTTTAAAACAATTTTAAATTATACAGTGTAATACATAGTTCTATTTTTTTTTTAAAGTTTAATGTTTATTCCTGAAATTTAATTTTCTTAAAAATAGATTATTTTTAGATTAAATATGTTATTCATTTTTGTTAAGCTTTAATAAACGAACATTATAGAGAGGTTTGTAACCCTTACAATAAAGGGACCTCACCTCCAGATTCCAGATCACGGATTTCGATGAGACTTTGCAAAATGATTCTTTGGTCCAAAATTATTTGAATTCGAATAAAACTCTTTGATTACATAACTAACTCGAAATATTGGAACGAAATTTTTTTTTAACTTTGATAGTTTTTGTAATAACTTTTAGTAAATAATTTTCAATATTTAAATAATTAATAAATAATAACTACGGTAAATATATAAAAGGAATGTAAAAAGTTAAAGAATAATGATGAATCCAATTTTATTTTAACACATTTATTTTATTTCCAACATTATGACAACATAATAAAATAGATGTATTTCATATCGACAAAAGAGACAGTGCGCATGAGAAGTTAAATAAATAAAAAAAACTTCAGAATGGCCTAGTTTGAAGCATTAAAATATTTTTCGAATACACACACCGTAAATTTTCTATATTCTTTGCCGATATTTACAATACAAAAATTCTTTAATATGAATTTAAAAATAAAATTTCAATTTCACAATTAGTGATAACTGTTCTCAACTATATCTTTATATTTTTTATTTTACTTCAAATTTTGTTTGAAAATATATTTGTATATTTCTTGCGTAAGATAAAATATAAATCTCATATTGTATCAAACAATGTTATATAGTACATTTGTCTCCCAGACTAAAAGCTTTTTTGAATAAATTACATTATTATACAGTGATTTATGTACAATTAATTTGTACATAGGAGGGCTTTGTTTTATAGTTTAAAAACAGCTATAAAAATATATGTATTAGCATATGTAACAAAAATATAATGGAATGTATTAGGTAAAAGCTATATGACAAATAATTTGTGCCTGTCATATAACTGAAAAGAACATAAATGGCGATTTGTACGTCTGCAGTCTGCAGTTATGAATAGCCTACACATAAAAAGCATTAAGAAAAACTTCTGTTGCCGACATTCAATCGAATTCAGTCATAGGGTGATACCATTTCCATCACCATTTTACAATAGAAGTTTGCGCGAAGTCTTTGTGCTACACATAGAAGCTCTGATTTCCTTTAGAAATAATGAATTATTCATAACATCATTTCTTTGGTGGATAAAATCCAAAATTTAATCGCAAATTTTCAAGGAACAGGAACGTTAAGATTGTTTGTGGAGCAAGCCGAACAAACGCTGGAACATATCCCTGAAAATTGAAGTAAGTTGTTGATCACTATAAAATATTTACTTGATCACAAATGAAAACTAAATACATAAAATAAAAATAACTAAGTTTTAAAATTTTTTTAATATCAAAAGTCTTAGCTATTAAGTTACCTTAAAAAATCCTAGAGGTCCAAGTTTTGCAGTATATAAAATAAGGTGCATCATATTCTACAATAAAAAAGTTAATTTATAATTAATTTTAAAAATAAATATAAATTTTATGAAATTATTGATTTTAAATTTGAAGACCTCACCTTAAACTCTCCAGGTTTAGCATTCATGGCACGGGTTTTCAGTACATCTAGAGGTTGTGTCATAGTAGTGGCAATAGCACCCTAATGTAAATAAGAGTGTTTTAAATATAATTATTTCAATAATATTACGATTTTCTTTTTTTTGTATTTGTACATACCGCTAGTAAACTGGACAAGAAATGTGTAGTTGTATTGTCTTCAAAGTAATCTGTTTTCAAAAGTGATATTTTTATTTGGTCATAAAAACTCAACTGACCCATTGTCATAAGTACAGCTCGGGCTGTTGCTGTAGAACAACCACTAAAAAGTCTTCTAAATCCTTCTTCTTTGTAAACACGTACCAAACCATTACCAGCCCATGTGTAACTAGTGAAATAAAGTTAAGATTTAATAAAATTAAACAGTAGTTGAATTTCATAAAAAAAAATTATTGAAAAGATGAATAAAAATTTTTATTAATACATTATATTACTTATTAAACTGACATTAATTTATTTATGTTTATGTTATATTTTAAATTAATATACTTTGCAATCATCTTTCACTTTAATAACTTGTTATTATTGAATTTTTCTTGTAACTTCAAATTCTGTTATATACATAATACATTACATTTAATAAAACATTGCATTAAATAAGAAAGAAATATTTTAATAAAAAATAATTGTATAATTTTGAGATTTTGAAAATTACTTACTTCCTCCTTTTTTCAACTGGTAATTTGATATCATTTTGCATTCTTACATTAATTAAATCTCCCGGAGTACCAACAACACCACCAGCAGCACCAGAAAGTCCAGCTAACAAAAATTTCTGGTAGAAAGGGGCTGGATTACCAGGTGATTCAATAGTTTGCTTTCCTATCTAAAAAATCATATATTTTTTAATAGAATAATCAGAACATTTATATAATAAATTTAAATTTAGCTTACTTCATAAACCCCAAATCTAACAGTGGAGTATGTAAGTTGTCGCAACAAAGATGCCGTAAGTCCATTGTACAATGCTGTAATTCCTTGTTTCTTTACTATATTTGCTGTTAATTTAGGTAAGGATATTTTTCCTTCTTGTTGTGTTTGTAAATGAACCTGAAACATAATGATGTTAATTGATATTTTCTACTTATACAATATTAATGATATGACTGCTAAAAGTTGTAAACAATAAAAAAAATATTTTAATCTCTTTCACAAATAGTTATTTTAGATATGCAAAGTAAAGCTGGTTGTCTAGACAACATCAATCAAACAAAAATAAATACTTAATGTAATTTTAATCTTTCGAAATAAAATAAATATTTATGTAATTGAATGAATTTTTAATATTGCATATTTAAAACTAAAATTACAACCTTTACTTCTAACAGTCACAAATAAGTTTTAAGACAGTTAGGTAACTTAAAAAACAAGCTAAAAAAAAATAGAAAAAAATATTCAAGTATTTTTGTCTTAAATTTAACTTGTATTATAGAAGATCCTTAAGCTATTAAATATGTTACTAAAATAGGCACGAAAATAATCCAATTATTTAGTTATAAAGTTAAACATTATAAATATTTCAATTTCACTACATAAATTAACTATACCTTCAATAAATCTAGTGGATGAGTTACACATGCTGCTCCAGCTGAAGCCAATCCCCCAAAATACCAGCGTGAAAGTTTTTTTGTTTTATCCTGTTGTGCCATTTTTTTATTTTTAAAATTTTGTCAATCAATGGACCTAGAGTGCAACAGAACAGAAGCATGAATAATTTAGAAGAATTTGAAAGTGCATTCTCTTATAATGAAAGTGCTCGACATACTTTTTCATTTACACTCACACCTCTATCAGCAAGAATCGTTGAGTCAGCATGTTTGGCTGGCGTAAGGCACCTTTGGTGGTGTCGAAGGTCTCTGCATGGAAAAAAATAATTGCGCTCTGAATAAACATTCTGTATACCATTAGCCAAAGCATCTTCATTAAAAAGCTGTACAAAACAGACTGATGCAATCCCGGCCCGACTTGTAAAAAAAGCCCAGTCGCAAAAACCACCGACTCCAATCTCATTGTTAAAAGAATATTTGCCGAGCGACGATTTAAAAAAAATTCCTTAAATTTCGTATATTCTACTCTTATCGCGCGCACGCGATTCACGTGTCATTCAGAAAAATGCCATAAGTAGTAGAAAGAAAAAAGGCTACCCGCGCAGGCCGACTTATCGTTACAATTTTTCGTCTGCTACACTTTTTCCCTCCCATCGTATTTTTTCACGGTTCACTGAACAGGAAGAATTCGATCCGCGTGCTATATAAATAGCCATGGAGAGGAGCAAAAATAATATGGCAGAGAAACTTACTTTTTTTTTTTCAGCGCAGAAGCGCGATGTGAAAGCGCCGCGCGCACGCAACCTTCTCGGTGAACGCCTAGCCTCTGACTGACTGATATCGGTCCCCGAGGCGAGGCGAGAGAATTTCTGGCCTGTATGTGTGCGAATGTGGTGGTGCAGCGCGAGCGAGCTCGTTGGTGTGCTTACAAGTAGCTGTATATATATGTATATATATACACAGTGCGCGCGCGTGCGGCGCCTTGGTACTTTTACTGTGCAAGTATTAGCTTGGGATGATTCCGCAATATTAGAAATTTATTTGCCCTGCCTGTTTATCATTTTATTTGACGCGGTTGCGGCAGGTATATGTACTTTGGGATATTAATAGCTGAATGCCTGATGCTGGCTTGGGTATTGCTGATTTTATATTTTTCTTCTCGGTTTTTCTTTCAGCCAACGTGCAAAGTTTGCAGAAGTTATTTTCGATGCCTATCCATCTAACTAGTGATGCAGTGACGTCACACGCGGATAGTTTTCTTCGATTTAGAAATTTGACGTCAGCCTGATGAGGAGATTGGAGGAGCAAAACTCTGGATGTGTTAGTGTGAAGCTGTTTGAAATTCGAGTTAAAAATAATTAAAGGTCCTGCATGCAATTTGAAATTCTCTACTGCATCATGCAGTATTATTTAGTTATTTTCTTTCTACCTATTTTTGTTCTTTCGCGATAAAATTGAAAATTCGTTTGCAATTTCTATTATTTAAATTGCTGATTCCATGATAAAATTAAATTTCACCGCTTATGTTTGTATAATTATTTAAAGCGATTAATAATTATCTAAATAATTAGTATATACGTGTAAGTATACCTACACATTGCTGTACAACAGTTGTATATGCTTACATTTGATACCCACGTTATACGATCTAAATAACAACTCTATCTAATTAATGCGATGCTCAAAGAGTATAGCCGCAATTAAAGTATGACATTACAAACCGCAAATATAGTATATACATATGATTACTCAGAATTACCCGTTTATTTAAACACACCTATTCCAACATTTTCTGCGAATAAAAAAAAAGTAATCATCTACATACTACATCTAATATTTCGACTCCACTGTACCACTTCGTTAAAACTTTTACTAGTCCACATACTTATTATTTATAACAAAATACCTTCGTTCTTTTCCGTCCGCAACTTATAAAAACGCCGCACTTTAACCGAAGGCCGCGCTCGTTAAAATATTCCAGTCCGCGCGCTTAAACTATACCGCTCGCATATCGTGCCCATGAACAGACCGAGCGCGCTTAATCAAGTTGGCTTAACCGATAAGCGCGCAGCTCGACATATATAAAAAAAGTAAAAGGAGAAGAGTCACGCTAATTGCCAGGCATCTTGACTATCTAGCAGACGACGAGCGATAGCAACGCAGACGAGCTCTCTTCGCACGTGCGTGAATAAGATTCCAAAAGCCATACCTACCAGCCTGCTCCGAAATTCGTCCACTATGTATATAGCTCCTGACGTACAACAAGCCAGTTTTTGAATAGCTTCCAAAGGGGCGCGCCGGCAATATGTTTCAAGTTCGCGCGAGTCTCGGCAGATGTATGTCAAGCAAGTTCAAGTTCGGAATGCTCTCGCGGCCTTCCCGAAAATGTATTGCCGTTTTATCGGGAATCAATTGCGGTTATTGCTTTTACGAGATGATAAGCATGCGCGGTAAATCGCTGAATGAGTTGTGCTGCTTTTACGTAATGAGCGCTTGGAATCTTTCAGGCGTGATTATCTAGTTTTAGAAGTGGAGTGATAGATGGTAGTTTTGGGGATTTCTTTTTTCATTACTTTGAGAGCTTATGGTTTTAATGAGAGTTTAATTATTTATTTGCTGGGATGTTACTGTCTGTAATTTAGATATTCAAATTATTTAAACGTATAAAAATTGCTAATTAAATGTTTTGATGATTGCCAACATAAAAATATGTATGTATTTAGATTTAGATAAGATATTTGAAAATTAATTAACTCAAAATAAAACTGTTATTAGTCTAGACTTTTGTTAAGTGAAGTAGAATCAAGATTGCATAATGTGCAATTAATCAGTTGCTCCCTCGTGAATAAATAGAAGAGACAATAGGCAAAATGCATTGTTAGACTCAAGTTTAAAAGAAAATATATAATAGCTAAGAAAATTTATAAATAAAGACCGAAAATCACTATTTTAATTATAAATAATATTATAATGTAATATTTAAAGACTGCAATTAAAAATTTAATTATATCAGTTATTTTTCCTTTAACTAAAAAACTGAAATAATCTTCATTGTTTCTTAAAACTTTGTAAATGTCAATAATTTAAGATAATCTGCATTACATAAAATGTTTCTTACGTAACAAATCATTAATATTTTTATTAGACTGTAGAGATTTGTATGTTTTTAACAAATAAGCTATTGTAGCTCGTCAATTTTTATTTAACTTACATTTTTGTCCATTAAAAATATCTACGATTTGCTAACAATTTTTATTTATTTATTTTTTTAAACGTTTATTAGTGTATAAATACATGTAATCCTAAAAATCAATATAAAATTAATTACAATTTAATTAAATTATAAAAAATATTTAATGTTTCATTATTTTAATAAATATTATAATTTTTATGGAATCGTATACCTAATATCTTCAATATTGTATAGGAGAATAATAATAGTATAATACAGCATTAATATTACTGAAGTTTTCCAGGCAAAGAACTGATAAAATTTCAACCTATAAAAATAAAAGATGGACAAGACTAAACACATTTTTATATGCGTGTTTTATTTCATTTTTCAAGTAGTAAAATAAATTTTATGTAAAATCTAATATTACGTTTTTTGGTTCAAAAAGTTAACCAATTATCAAACCCGTGTAAGAAATCATAAAAAAATTTCGCAATTAAATATTTAAAGATTGTTTCCAATAAGCATATCTTTATTTATCCACAGTTTTCATTAGGCAGAGTCCAGATAAAACCCCTACGCCCAACCCCGAACCGCGTACCGAACCCCCGTAACTATCTAATCAAGTGTTCTATCTTCACTATCCTTCATAGTAGATAATTCGATAGTTCGATAGAAGACGGAAGATGTTGCCTCTTGAATCTACATGCGTAATACTCGTATCACTTCGAAGCAACAAACATTATTATATTAAATTGTTTTTATAAGTTGTTATTATTGTGCATGAAAATCCAAGAGAGCATTTTCCGTCTACTATCGAACTATCGAACTATCTACTATATGAAGAGAAGGTAGTGAAGTAGGACACTCGATTAGATATATAATCACACGAGGTACGGTACGGGGTTCGGGGTTGGGATCGGGATCTCATCTGGACTCTCCCTTACATCCATCCGTTTTAAATTCGGGATTGATCTTTCTAAATTACTATTATAGATTTTATTTATTTCAAAAATGATGTATACACCTTAACAAGTTTATATAGCTTCATAAAAAAAATCGTTAAAAATGTTATATTTCACAAATTCATATTGAGTACTTTTAAATTCTTGATTATTTTTATTATGTAAACATTATTAAATCATAAAAAACATAAATTTATCAGCCCTTTATGACTTCTTTTTCATTGAATTAAATTTAGTCGTTAATTCTACTTAACAATATTAAATCTTACTATGTACTACCGAGATAAAAAAAAGTAAAAATAAATTTCAAACTATTAGAGGAAAGTAATGTAGGTTTGAATATTAAAAATATATTAAGTATATTTAACAACATTCCACTTTATTGTGTAAAAAGTTCAACAGCATAATTTTTTTAATAAACACCGAATTCCTTAGCAATGCATGAAAGAATGGTGAATTTTGCGCAAAAGTCTTCATCGTTATTTGGTTTATTTTTGAGTTTTAGTTAGTAGTATAATTTGATGTAGCATAGATGAAGAAATTTCGTGACGAAGATACAATAATGTTAATAGCTGTAGTGTTTAAATATACAAATTTGTAGAAAAGATACAAAGATTATTTATGAAATGTACTGCTTCTTCATTGGTCTGCGAATAAACAGCAGCGCCGATTCTATTTTCAACGCTACATAGACTGAGTGTGGTTTTTATAAAAAATTAATAGTGCATTTTTAAGATGTTTATTTCACATAATATCCGATATAAAATTGGTACCTCACTTTATTAAGTCACGATTGAAATTGCAGAAATATGCAAGCTCTCTATTACTCAATGAAAAAATTCAGTTATTCTTCTTTTATTTAAGTCCCATCTTTTGCTTAAAAAATTATTTGTGACTTTTAAATTAAAGTAAAAAGTAAATATCTGTAATCTCAATTCGTGCGTACAGACAAAGTTTAATATTTGATCAAAAAATATCTAAGTTTAAAATAAAGAAAAACTTTTTGACTAATTTAATTTGTTTTAAAAATAGTTTGTTCATTAAAAAAATGTTCTTAAACTTATAATTTACAGCTTACATATCTATACCAATTTTCTTGCAATAAAATTGCTTTGTTTTTTAACTAAATAAATAACAAAAAAAACTATCTAAAAATTAGTGGTGCGTAGTGTAATCAAACAAAAAAAAAAATTTAACAAATAAGCAGAAAATTCTATAAGCTCTTACTAAGTAAGAATATATAATACATTAAGCAGATCAAGCTCAAATGATTTAAATTTTGAATAAATTATTTAATTATTGAAAATATTTTTTCGACTTCAGTTTAAATCACTCGATTTTGATAACAATCTTTAAAATATATATTTCTTTAATATTCCATATAAAAATGATTTTTATGAAAAAGTTAACTGTATTGAAATAATATTGATAATATTAGCAAAAAACTGATTTAAATATTAAAAATTTTATTAAAAAATATATGATTTAATTATTGAACAAAGATTATATATTGCCTAAAATAGTGGCAGTATCTATGTAACGTTTTTTTCATATTTCCACTCAAAATTGCTAACATTAAAATCCAATATAATAATTATACGTTCTTTTTCATGAAAATTATTCTTACATGGCATGTTACTGTTAATTTTCATTCACAAAAATAAGAAAATTAGGCGCCTTTTTAAGGCATTCGATTTATACAATAAATTTGTAATAAAATTAAACTATTTTTAAAAAGCCATCATTTGAGATGGAACAGCACAATCACCAACACTCATTCTATGCATTGCCATTTCAGTTATTCCATGATAATGCACAAAAGCTGCTGCGATAACCAATACATGGAAGATTTGATGACTTTGGAACTAAAATCGGTAATAACAAATTTATTATGTTTTTAATTTAAAGGTATCATTTTTACGTAGTCCTAACATATTGTTAATTATGATCATAGACTTTTCAAAGTTAAAATAAAGAATTGAATATTCATTAAAATAAAATAAAAATAAATTGTAATAAATGATAATTACTTCAAGCACTTCGGTAAAATTATGTAAGTTTACAAATTACAAATTATTATTTCTAAACTAAAGCAAATATAATTATTATTTTGTATTTTATTTATTTATTTAATTTTAGTAACTATGTTGACTTTAATATATAATAATATGATAAATTGTTATGATGTTATACTATCATAATATTGAATACATTTTTCTTGAAAAAAGTCAACTATTAAATTTATAATAACAGTAAAATCAAAAAGTTGTTTGAATATTTTATCAGAATATAATGTAATTTAATCTAATATTAACATATTTTATGAAAATAAATTTTTATGTACTCTTAATTATCTTGTGTTAGGACCACTTTTAATTCCACAGTTTTAGATAACAGTATTACTTACCCAAATGTCGAATTTTCCAGGGAAAAACCTTTCAGGAACACGCAATGCATAGAATAATGCACCTAATATATACAGACATCCCATTAATATCAACCAACCTAGTGAAGCTTGACTTATAGCTTTGAACCATCCTTCTGCAATGGCATAATGTACAGCTGGTATAACCTACAGAAACATAATTGTAATTA
>JAPYZA010004441.1:0-16498 GCA_030522685.1 Eupelmus azureus | reverse complement strand
TGGTACATGTTGCGAACAATATTTTTTTATCTTACTATGTGTAACATTGAATTTTTTTAAATTTCTAAAATGCGTGAAATTTAATTGTACGCATATTATAAAATATTATATATGGAATGATGCATGGTTTTTTCACTCGCACGAATTCATGAAATTAGTAACTACTTGTTTGTGACAATCGCACGAGTAAAATCGTCCACTTTATGCACTAATTGCATAACATGTTGTACATACTTGAAAAACATTATCAAGACGTATAATTGTTTTTTCTTCTTCAGTACGGTTTGATATTAACTCTTGTAACTTATCTTCAATCAAATACCCGGAGCAGTTTGAAATTTGTTTTAGAATATTATTTAATACTTCCCTCTCCAATTTCAATTCTGAAGTTGATTTTTCTGTTCTGTCGTAATCAAAAATTTTTAATCTATCGATCTCTTGTTGCTTTCCTAAAAATATTTTATACATTACTTAAGACTTGTTTACATTTTCTGAAATTCAATAAAATCATTAAATTTACGCTTTTGAATAAAGTGTAGCGCAATAGCGTATGACGGCAAATCTTCCTTTTTCGGCAAGGCTTTTATTGGTTCATCCCACGTGATTCCCAAAGTGCGCTCATGAATAATTTTATCAGCTGCTAAAATCTAAAAAGTCAAAAAGTTACATAAGATACTAGATATTCAATTATATTTAGAACTTATACAAAAATCAACCTTTTTAACTATTTGATTAGCATTTTCTGTATTCATATTCCAAATATCTAGATATTGCTTTTCATTGACACGTGTAAAATGAATAGATTTTTCTTCAAGCTCTGAAATACTTTTATGAGCCTTTAATACTTGACTTGTTAATCTTTCAATTTCAAACTTTGTAGTCTCTTGTAAATCTAAATAATTTTTCTTTAAATTATTGACAATACTCTGTAGTCTGTATGAAAAAATGTTTTATAAAACAAAAAATTTTAATATTATAAATTGAATTATCATGAGAAATTTTTGTTATTGAGAATACGAGAATCTATTTTTATACATTTAATTTTCAATTTTCGGTAAATTTCTGGATATAAAAATGTTATTTAGCTAATAGAAAAAAAGCAACGTACCGCTGCAATTTTTTCAAAAAATTGAAAATTAAGAAAAAAAATTGGTTTCCACATTCTCTATAACAAAAAGGATTTAATATCATTTTAAAATGTATTAATTCAAACTTTGAACTGACTTATTTATTTTTCTTTTTTGTTGACTTTTCACTATAGAATTCTCTTCTTCTCGACTTTTTAATACAGTATAATTATAATCCAATTTCTCCGCATTCAATATGCACAAAGCCTTTGTTTTTTCAACTTGCAACTGCATTGCCTGACACTCCCTTTCAAGTTCGATCCTTTGTGCTCTGAACTCTTCATCATGTTCTGTCATAACTCTTTCCATTTCTTCTTCGTACTCGTTCATGATCTTATTTCTTTTTTCATCGCCGGCCGCATCCTCAGCTCCTTGCTGCTCGTAAAGAGCTTCCCATTTTGCCTGAAAACTATTCACCAAAGTATCTCTTTCTATTTTCAAAGCTTTTTCTATCAGTTCCAATTCCCGACTGTAAACGTTTTCCATTGTGCTTGTCTAAGAAATATAAAATAGTTTCAATTTAGCATTCTGTTTTGTAACAACAATTTTTAATTATTTGAAAAATATCATTGACCTGGTTTTCGATTCTCTCGATCAGTAATTTAACATCGTCTTTTTGTTTCTTCTGATCATCCCAATATCTTTCATCGGACTTTTGTAATTCTTCTTTCAAGCTCGAAATAATAGCATCTTTTTCAGCCAATACTTCGTCGCATTTTGCTTTTTGCGACTCCATTTCGCTTTTGATGTCCAATGGGTCATTGGACTCCAAAATCGTTGGCCATCTTCTATTAATAGTATCATATCGTCTTTTGCACTCTATGGCATTATCATCTAATCGCTTCAATAATTTTTTTGTGATTTTGTCCACTGCTTTTCGACGTTCCACCTCTCGCGCATCATTGGCCACTCGTACGTTCGTAATCTTTGTGATAGTAAAATTTTTATTTTAGTTTTTATGAGTATCAAAGAATAGGACTTAGTTTAGCAAATTCTGGTTTCTATTTTTTTAATACAAGCATTAGAAGAAAAACTAATGGCACCTTAAATGTACATATTTATTTGATGATACAAAATATAACACACTTTTTTTCATAAACTCTTTATTCTAGCGGGTTGAAGTTGTACAATCTTCGGAGCTTACTAGTTCACAGATTTAAAGTATAAATAATTCAAGACCAACAGAATTTTTTATATGTTAATGTTAATGAAGCTAAATAATTTATCTTATTCTCGAAATGTTTTATGCTACTTACTGTCGCGACTTTAAAATAAATCTATCGAAAAACATTATTTTCGATTTACAGAACACAGCCCCAATGTACAACTTTGCTCCGAAATTGAAATTATTTTTTTTATCAAAGTTATCTATTGAATTTTTTAGTTTTGGGGGCAAAATCTTTATTTTATAACCAATTTTGAGGTAGCAGTGCTTACAAATTAACTAGTGATATGCTTGAATGTTTATGTAAGCATATTGCCCTTATAATCTTTTTATATTTTATTACAAAGTACTACAAATACTCACAACTTCATTTCCTTCGGCAATAATCTTTTCCAAAATTTGAGTGCTTTCAAGAATTTGTTTTTCCGTGACAGACTCTTCAACGACATCGCTTTCCTCATCAGCTGATTCTAATCTAACGCATTCGTAATTGTTAATATTTATAAATAAAATAAAAAATGTTATTTCAAATGTAGGTCATTTTAGTTTATATAAAATACAACATACTTTTGCTGTGCTATGAGGCGTCTTTGAATTCGCAAGCGTCGAGCGAGTTTTCGCTCATTTGGATCTGCGGATAAGACAGACGGCTCCAGGTTCTCTCCGAAATCATTATCTGGATAGTCACTTCTAGAGGCCATATTGAGCTACTCAGTATTAACAATCAAAAATTGGAGTCAGTATTATAGATCATAGCCTATGGGTAACACATTTCGTAACCAGTAGTAACTGTGTTTTAAAAGCGGTCGATAAAATCGCAGTGGAAACACTGTCTCAACAGATGTCGCAACGTGTTTTGTTTGCGGCATTATTGAATTATGACAATGCGAGGCCTATTTTATTTTATTTTTATTTCTTTGATGATAGAATGAATTAAATACTTTGAAAATGTTCGTATTGCTTGAAAAATAATAATTTTTGCATTCAATTTTCATTACATCTCAACGACAACCATCAATTGCTTATAGTATTATAATTTTCTTTTTTTATTGTTAAAGTATAACGCTGTCTCGGAATCTTTATACGCTTAACTGAATAAATTTGATTTAGTTGTTAGGGCAATCCTTTTAAATTGATTTATGGACATCTATCGACACAGTAACGTCATGTAAAATTTTAATGGAATGGTTCTTGTATTTGTTCTTAAGTAATGCCCACTGTACAGTCAAAAGAAAAATTCTTTTATTTTTCAACGCTTATTAAGAACTATGAACTATATCTTTTCATAAATCGATGCTCCGGAAATAATTACGAAAAGATTCTAGTTGCAAGATGCACGACTCTGTTGCAGCTCGCGCTTTCCATATCGAAGGAAAAAGGATGACAGTTTTCCATATTTTCGAAATTGCAAGATCATGCAATTATTTTATCTTAATTTTACGTAGCATTTTGAAATTGTTAATAGAAATGTTCGAATAAAAAAAAGTAATTTTTCCTTCCAGTTGAGATATTGTTAACATTTTTTAATGATCGCACAATTGGACTATCCGAGTTGTCTATACCGTTAGTTGTGCGCGAGAGCGCGCGTTTCATTTCGCGCCATACGAAACGTCGCGCGACGTCGTGATGAAATGAGGATGCGTACTACTTTCACGTATACCAAGCTATCTCTCTTTCTTTTTTCTTTTTCGCTCGCTAAAGCCAAACCCTTTGTTATGCGGAGTCCTGTTTTTTTCCTGAAAATGCGTTCGTAAATTTCGTTTGGTTTTAAATTATTAAGTAAAGATTTGAGCAAACGAAATATTTAGTAGAGGTTTCTGTATTTTGTGGGGAATTTGTTGTTTCTTTAATAAACGTTATATAAATTTATTTCATGTAATATTAAAAGTGTTGAGAACAATTAATCTATTTGACGCTGTTAAATCATAGGAAGAAGTATTTTTTATAAAAAAGTAAGAAAAACATGAATCGTAAAGTGTATAATTACTTAACATCTTTTTAATTATTTAAATTACAAACTTTTGAGTTTTACTTTGAAAAGATGTGTTAAATGCACTTCTATAATGCAAATAACTAAATGAAATCATAAATTGTTATGGTTGTCAGTAGCTATAAATATTATACATTCTACCGAATAAAGTGAGCAGTCAGAAAATGCTCCAAAACTTGCTCCAAAATAGAGATTTAAGAGGATGTCAATCATACATACTTTATTGTCCATATTTCATATTTTATAAGTAAACTAAATTGGTAATTTACAAAATTTAAAAATTGTTGAAATCTCTAAGCTACGACCAAGCAAAAAACGCTGCAATTCATAAATGCAAACTATCGAGAATCAAGTATTACAAAAAACGCGACTTCCTAAGCCGTTTCAAACAAGAAACCTATCTCTATTCCAAATTTGCCGATACGACGAACGAACACTCGAACTCGACTGAGTCGCAGTCGCAGCAGCCAGTATTTTTCTTCCTAGACGAAGTTCCAGAGCGATTTTAACAAAACCTACTCCGAAGAAAGAGAAAAACTCGTTTTTCGAGAAGAGCATGGAAGATCGGCGCGCTACTACGCCGCTGTAGATCCTTCGGCAACGGTCGTCGACGTCCTCGGCGCTCGAAGGAGCCTCGAGGAGAGCAGCGCCGACGAGCCTATACGAGAGCGAACGAAAGACAGAGACGGAGAAGTACACGTATACATAGAGAACTTCCATATATGTATCTGTGTGTGTGTACATATATGCCACAGCGAAGCGAGCGGTCTAGCTAGCTCGGGCTTTCGTTCGTGTTCGGGTTAGCTCGTTCGACCCGTTATCCCTACTTTTCTCTCTCTCTCTCTCTCTCGCGCTCCGCGCCCCTACCAACTCTCGACGGCGGCGGCGCTGCTGCTGGCCCTCGCTGACTTGCAAACGGCGGGCTTCGATTCTCCGCAAGTCCGCGCGCTCTCGGCTCGCCCCTCCCTTTCTCTCCTCTCTCTCTCTCTCTCCTCTCTGCACGCGCGCGTTAGCCAGCTGTCTCTCTTTCGCCCCTCGTCCCCTTTTGCCACGTCTCTCCCCTCTCTCTTTTCTCTCTCCCTCGCTCTGCAAAACCGCCTTGCCAGTATTACCATTTTCCGTCCTTTTCCTCGTTTTGTCTTCCTCTCTCTCTCACACACACACACTGCCGCTCGCGCACTTGTTGTTTTCTCTCTGCCTCCTATTTCTTTATCGCTCGTTCCTTCTCTTTCTTCTTGTTTTTTTTCTCTCCTCTCTCTCTCTCTCTCTCTCGTTTTTTTTCGTCGACGTTTTTTCCCCGCGCCGCTGCTTTTCATTCGTGCAGTTTCGATTTTCCATCTCGCCGTCCTGCTCGCTCTCCCGGCGCGCCGGCGCGCGCTGGCTTCATTCAATTTGTTTATTTTTTTCAGTTCGTTTCTCTCGTTCGCCATCTAGTTTCCCCGCGCTCGCGCGCACCCGTTTCTTTTATTTTTCAATTCACTCTTTTCGCTTTAGAACGCGTATATAGAGCTCTTTCTTTCTCTGCCTCTATCGCGCTCTCTCGCGCTCTGCCCCCGCGAGCTGCTAGAGCAATTCCTTCTTCTTTTTTTTTATCCTGCTACCTAGAGTCCTGGGACTATAGTTCCTCCCGCAGTTTTCATATTTTTAAGTTTTTGCGCTTTGCTCGGCCTTTATTCGATTCGTCTGCGCTTACCGTTTGCTGCCTCTATTTTTTTAAGGCTCTTTTGCAGATTGTTCGTTTTGGAGCAAGTTGGATTCATATGGGAAGAATAGCAGCTTCAGTTTTGGAGCATGTAGATTCCTTAGTGGAAATATCAAAGAATTTAAAAGTCTGCTGGTACAAATGACTAAGGTTTACTGAATTTTAAGAAAAATCGCGGAATATTACGCGCTGGGAAGTGGCTGAAACAGGAAAAATGTTTATTTAGACCTTTGTTTAATGCGTACATTTTATTTCATCGTCCCTCATTTTCATGTGTTTGAATATGCTTGTATATTTACGTTCATTTTACCTTTCTCGCTGTATATCATACGAACTCACTACGTCAAACGCATACTGAATCCCTTTCTTTCTAATATTTTGAATATATTAACCCCACAGCGCTGTATTTTTTGTTTATACACACTTAAACACACAAACAGGCTATTTTTAGCGCATTTTGTTTATAAGCCACGTCTTATCGTTCTATACACACATACCCTTATACACAGAAAATACAGTCGCCCACGACATTATCAAGAAACAGCAAAACTCATGGAAATATCAAAGTCCAGGCAACAATTCGCACCTGCGAATAAATTAATCTAATCAAATCTCCTATCCATTATCTTTCTCTCTTTTTCAATTATATCCGTCTCCTGCTCCTCTGTCTCTCTCGGGCTTTGATCGTTTCTGCGCGGGCGCTGCGCCGCTCTTTCTATCTTCGTCGGCTAAATACGCCGTAGCCGAGCAACGAGGAAAGCGGCTCAGGAGAGAGCAGGGCCGTAGCCGCTGCGGGATCGAGCCACAATTCTGCGCAGTATATAGTAAAGGGTTAACGCGCCTCTCAGATACACATCAGGAGAGCCGCTGTTTCGACGGGATTTTCCAGGAAACCAGCTCCTTCTATGGTTATGCTTATGATTAAGTCTTTTCGGCTCGCGTATATAGTTGCTGGGAGTGTGCGATATGTGAAATGTAGTTATTGGATATGTGCAGACATTTTGCAGTGGGTCTGTAGGCGCGCTAGCATATGTTTTGGGAGCGGGCTTGTTATTTGGATGGGGTTTTTATGTGTTTGTTGAACTGGAACTGCATTGAGTTTAAGCGGAATTAATTATAATGAATGCTTATTACAAGTTAAAACGATAATTACGAATGACAAACATTTAATAATGAAAAACAAGTAAATAAAAGTAATTACATAAGTAATCATTGGAAACTAAAAATTTCAAATAATTCCTTTTTATGGCAATTTATAGATAGTTATAATTAAACAAAATAGTAGATAATAAATGTTTTTGAGCTTTATGTTTGCTTTCAGAAAAAGAAAATAAATCTCATAATCCAAGCATAATATTCAATCGAAAAAACAATTTTTACTTATAAATCCGTTACATCCTTGCATTTACGTAATATTGAAAAAACTTGCTAAAAATATCAGTTTTCTCCAAAACCGTTTTAAAACCCGTTCGAACCGGAACGTACCAACATAAGAAAGCCATTAACTTACGGCCAAAACCGAAAGTTCAACCGCCCAACTTGGAAAACAACGTTCCAATGCTACCTCCCAAACGGCCAACAACAGCCTCAGGGCCCTCAAATGCCCCATCTCGGCCCTGTCCTCGTGCAAACGAGAGAGACAGAGAAGGCGGCTCATACATATACGTATATCGGCAACAGCGGGCGGTTCTCTCTCGGGTCGGCTTAAGGGGGAGGGGGCTTCGACACGATAGAACGTCTCTCCCCTCCGCCCCCATCGCTCCACACTCCATCTCACTCTTGATGCCTAAGAGGGAGGGAGAGGGAGGGGAAGTCGTCCGCTCGTTCCCAAGCACGAGCGCGCGCGCGGCTGAACTTCCCCCACCACTAGGCGGCGCGGCTGCTGCTCGTCCGCGGCGCTCTCTGGGCTCTGGCCGGCGTTGGCTGCGCTCTGCTCGTGTGGCGTTGCTTTGCGAGGCTCTCTGCTTCGCTACGCTACCGCCACGTCGGTGACGTCACTCTGAGTAGTGTAGTGCAGTGAGAAGGAGCGAAGCGCCCAGGCTCTCTCCTCCGTCCCGTGCATGCCTGCTGCTAACCAGCAACGAGAGAGAGAGAGAGAGAGAGGATTCAGAGAGCTACGACAGAAGAGTAACGACAACAACATAAATAGAAAAAAAAAGTGTATGTGTCACAGCGCCTGAGCGCGCATGCTGTGTTGTAAAGAGTCTAGGCGTGGGTGCGTTGTATAGAAGAGAAGAAAAAAGTGAGCAAGAGAGAGAGAAACTCGCGCGCGGCTCTCTCCACAGCAGCGTGTCTCTGTCCGTCTGTCCCCGTGTGTCAGTACGTCGCGTGTACGGCTCTGGCTGCTGCTGCCAGGCTTTCTCGACTGTGTATGTGTGTGCGTGTCTGTGAGAGTGTGTGTGCTCTGTGGAAAAGGTACGCTCGCTCGGGGCAGCGAGAGAGCGCGGCCGTGCGCGCGCGCGCGCAACCGTAACACACAACGCCAGAGTATAGCAGCGCGCCACATTGTGCGTGTCCTCGCCGTGTTTCTCTCCTCCAACGTGTGTCTTTCTGTGTATCAGTGCGCCAGCTTGTAAAGCTGCATGTGTACGTGCAGCCACTCTGCCGCCCTGGACCGCCTGCCGCAGGCGAAACTTGCCTCTCTGCCCGGTGCGTGCGCCTCGAGCACGATGAATACGTAACGCCGACAGAGGCAAAGAGAGAGAGTGAAAAGTGTCTGGATCGGAAGAGAGGAGAGAGAATCTGGCTCGTGGCTGTGAGGAGGATCGACGTTGGAATTAAAATGTGGGCTCGGAGCTGGGCCTCGCGGCCGGAGCGTCGGCTGGCTGCCGCCTCGGCTCTCAACTGCTGGGCCCGCCGCGCGGCCTGAATCCAAAGTTACCCACTTGTATACTTGGAAGAGTATAAATCATCGAGCCGCCTGGCTTTGCACTTGAGAGCAGCAGCAGCAGCAGCAGCAGCGGAGAGTGCAGAGAGAGAACGAGAGCCACGATGACGAGCCTGAGGGGCGAGGTCAGATAGTATAAGCAAACGCTATGCGGTATCCGGCAACGAGAAAACGGCGGCCGCTCTGCAGCTTCGTGAGGAACCCGCTCTCTACATCGTCGTCGGTGGTGGTGCAGCCAGTGCAGCCGCTGCCTCCACCGCGCCTAGTGCGGGGGGCCCGCCCTGTATTATCGTGCGCGAGTGTCGCCAGTTTTTTTCCAAATTTCAACGAGTAAATAAAGCCGACCAGTTATAAGAGTGCGTCATAACAATATTTATTTCGCGCGAGTCGCGAAAATTTTCGGTGAGAGTGAGATAGCGAGAGAGAGAGAACTCTCGGGTGTGCGTGCACGTATATATATTATATATATATAGGCTGTCTTCAGGGAACGCGCGAGTGTGGCAAGAGAGAACCGACGTGGAAGATAATAACGTGCAGTGGTTCCATACGTACCTGTGTGCTCTTTACCTTTGTTTCTTCTATCGTTCGCTCCTCTTCATACGTCTGTGCCTTTACGTCTGGTATTTCATCTATTGCCTCGTTTGTTGCGCGGTGAAATTTTGAAAAAGTATACAAAAGTATATGTATAATTGTCGAGTGTGCAACGAAATCGTGTGCGCGAGTGTTTAAAAAAAAAAAAAAAAAAGAAACGAAAAGGCTCGAGTAAAATTTTCATTTTTTTTCTTGTTCGTGGCAGTGTGCGAGGAAAAATTCCAGCGCCTCAGGGGGATCCGTGGGTTGTGTGTCGTTGTACAGTGCCGCCAAACGATAGCACAACATCCGATCCCAAATGAAGAGTTCGGAGCAAAATGGTTAGAGAGACACGTCACCTGTGGGTTGGAAATCTGCCGGAAAACATCCGTGAGGATCGAATAAGGGAACATTTTAAACGGTAAGCATCCACCCCGATACCCCGACCTTTTTCCCCTTTTCCTAACCGCTCATTACATTACTATTAATTTACGTTACATATTATGTCTATGCCGAAAGTTTGCTGAGAAATTCCAGCTCTTTGAACATCATATTTCCAACGATTAATCAACTTATTGTTTACATTGAATTTACGTCTATTTATAGGGTTCGCACGTGATGTGAGAGCATTACGGCTTACTTATCGTACAAATCGTAAACAAATACCTGTGCTATACACCCTACTACATCGATTCTTATTACTCTAAACCATCAGAATAACGATTCAAGAAAACTTTTCCAACAGCTCCTTCAGCAAAGCTCGAAACTACTCTGCCTGAAGAAAAAAAAATTGGTAAAAAAAATGTAGAAAGTCTCGGTCGGAAAATGGAAGCAGGGTAGGTTAAATGTCGCCGGGTTGCACGTTTTCGCAGGGCAACGTGCAACGAGACAGGTCCTTGGGATTCCAGCTGCATGTAAATCTTGAAGAGGAGAGTCTGCCTGATTTATGAGACGTCGCTCGTATTTTCTATTGTTGGCTGTGCAAGGCGCGTCTTGCTCTCCTATGCACAACTACGGCTCTCTCGGCTCGCTCTCGCGAAGCCTCGGGTCAAAGTGCCGTGCACGACGTCGACGTTCTCTTTCCTCTCTCTCCCCTGACTTCGGAGCAATAACACTAAATATTGCGCTCGGAAAATCGAATTTACCTTGTCAATGAACCAGTCCATGGAATCAATGAACCGCTTTCAAATATTGATGCATTTCATAAATTAATTTCAAGAAGTTTCACCGCTTTTGCAGAAATAGTCGTCGTATCAATAATTGAAAAGCGCATATTTTAATTATGACTAGGTCTAATTCACACTTGTAAAGAAGCTAATCCCCCCCGTTATCATGAATTTAATTAAAAATATCACGTTCCAATTATATCCCCCTAAAATTACTTTATTCTTTATTCCGAATAAAGCGTATTACAAGCACTAAAGCACTTTATCATCTACTAGCTTACTTATCTTAACCTTGCCAATGTTATTCAGCATTTAAATAGTTATATAATAATATATGCACGTTTTCATTAGTCCAACTCACCGTTCGACTCCGATCAAAAATTACCAATTCACCTGAAATTTCGCGACTCCGCGAGCCTGTCGGCCAGTATTTTTCGCCTCGACGCATCGCAGCCATCTGGTAAGATAAAAAAAAGCGCGGGCGCGAAGAGCCGATCGAGGAGAAGTGTAACGATTGGCCGGCTTAACGCGCGCGCCGAGTGCAGACTGCAAAGTGCGTAGCGTGGGCTTCGATAAAGGCCACCGACTCATTATTTACCCGGCGGCGGCGGCGGCGGCGGCGAAGAAAATCGCAATCTTGTTTTTTTCAAGTTCGCGTTAGGAACAATAAGTGCCGGGGCATTTATCAGCTCGGACTTCGATAAAGAAAGAATCGATAGTCTGACCTTTCGCTCCTTTTTGCGCTTATTTTTTTCAAATTTATTCTTGCTTCGAGTTGGGTTATAGTCAACGAGCGCGCGTGTAGTTTCGTAACATGCGTCGATGGTTAAGAAATCGGTGCACTTTTGAAACACGCGCGCTTTGGACATGTTTTCACGAATGTATCGATTGGCGCGTTTCAAATATTGGGATACAGGTAGAGCGGATTAAACAAACAGCCTGCTACTGTGCGTAATTACAAACAGCGCAGAGAAAGAGATAAACGATTATTTTTTAGGCAATTTTTGCTTACAGCGGGGGTCTGAGTGTGGTCAACGAGCGTCGTCGTAAACAATATATCACGTAACTATATAGATAAAACTTACGAAAAATCAATACGTATTATTAATACCGCAAATATTAATGGCTTTATCTTATCAGATAAGCTGAGCGTCGTGCGTTTTTACAATATAAAAGTAGGCACGTACGGCTGTATCGCGATCAAAGCAGGAGTCGAAAATATTCGAGATTTTCAGTTTTTAAGGCAAGGAAACACGTTTCTTCTCGCTCGGATCCATAGCGAGAGGTTCTGTACAGAGAGCGACACGAGAAGAAGCCTTGGTTGCGCCTCGGAGCAAGCAGCAGCAGCCAGTTCTTCGGACGGGAGCGAGAGAGAGAGAGAGAGAGAGAGAGAGAGAGCGCGCGCGCAGAGAGACGGTTGTTTCATTTTTTCCCTGTCTTTCTCTTTTTCTCTCTCTCTCTCTCGTTCATTCTCCGCGCTCTGCTGTGCTCCTTCTATCTCGCTCGCTCGCTCCCCGAAGTAATAATAGCTGAGGACAGCCATTTTGAGAGCGCACGCTGCTCGAAGTTATTGTTCTACAGTGCCGCTCAACCTGCGGCTCCTCGATTTATATATCTGCCTCTCTCACTCCCCGATTTCGCCTGCGGATTTCGCTAAATTAAAAGAGAGGAAAAAAAAGAGTTATCGCGAAATCGGAGTACACCAGGCCGGCGCTCTCGCAATTTCGGAGCAGGCGCGTGTACTTCTGTATTCCTTCCTCGTCGCCGTCGTCTCCATCGAAGGAAATTCGCCGAGCGACTACGTCCACAGCGCGCCCGAGCGTTCGAGCGGGGAAAGACGAGAGCGAGCTGAAAAGAGCAAGAGAGAGAGAGAGAGAGAGAGAGAGAGAGAGAGAGAAGCCATGCGAACTCTCGACACCGCCGCGGCGCGCAAGCGCAAACGGCTACCAGCGGCGGGAGGAGGCAGGAGAGAGAAAACTAACGGTGACGTGGGCCCCCCAGTGCCGCTCAACTCGGGGCTCCTGGCCTCGTTTGTTAAATTGCCACGCAATCGAATTTTCTGCTGTTTTTTTTCAACATTTAGCGATATTCGCCGCGCGTATCGCGAGCCCCTGCCCGCGGCCCGCTTAATTGCTGCGGATAATCTTGGAATTTGCAGCTTGCTCTGATGTTTTTTCAAATTTTTCGACTGGCTTGACGGTTTTAATTTACAAGAACGGTTTGTACGCTGCATTTTTTTTTAGGTTTTCTTATTTTACACGTCAGTAAAGATGGTATCATGATGGTCAGTATGAGTAGTGTACAATATTATTTTAGAACGATACAAGTGGATCACAATGATTTCTTGTAGGTGTTGTTTTTCACAATTTCAATTCATCGTAATCAAATATTTTATAAGTACACTTTATTATTTACATTATTTACATTTTATTTTCATTAACCATTAAAAACGACGTAAAAATTTGAGTCACGTAACGAACTTTTTAATAGCATGTACGTAGCTGCAGTAATATTTTTGTTGACCAGAGAGCACAATGCTTTTTTATACAACTTCCTTGGTCAATGCTTGGTTTTCCTGATTAATATTTTTTAATAATAATTCAATTCTTTTATACAATTTCGTTGAAAAGTTGGTTGCTAGGCGTGGTTGTTTAAAAGCAGATGCTGTACTTTTTACAAATTCAAATGTAAAAGCATTTTAAGTGTACATATCTTAAAATATATAAAAATTTATTATAATATATTTAAATTATTCTCACCTTGATAGTTTACAATTTGTAGTAAAGTGTAGTTTCTTCATAAATAATGAAAGCATTAACTGAATACATGCTAAGTTTAGCATAAAAAAAAGCAACTGACCGGCGATAAGTTTTGTACGGTAGTTAAAGTAGTTTATGAATTAACACCTCCTCTAGTCTCATTATAATATACTATTTCAGATTTGACATTACAATAATTTTCAATTCAATGAGAGTGTACCGATTAAATAATTAACATTATTTATTATTTTTTTATTTAATATATTAAATATAATAAAGTTACATTAGTAGTAAATCCATACACTGAATTATTGATAAATTTATTAAAAAATTTTTAAAGGAAGTTTCCCCGTAAAACAAAAATGCGTTCGTATTTCCTCATAGAGGCTTTAGGAATCTAGCCTATGCTCTTTCTCCCTCTCTCTCTCCCGTGTCTGCTGTAAATATCCTACCCTGACAGATGCCCTTATATGTACGCTTAGAGACAGACGGTAGGATCAAGAACCGGTGGTACACTTCTTCTTATTTCACGTACCAGCTGGGCAATACCCAGCATGCTCTCGGATACCCTCGATACACGCGCTTATAGGTGTCCTAGAAAAACGCTCAGTTTCACCTTCCTCCTTGTATATTTGCTTCCCTGTTTCTCGCTCTTCCATTCGTTTGTCTCATTGATATACCTTTGCTACTGCCACAGAGCATACGTACGTACGTACCATACGCGGCGAGCTCTCGAAATGGCGGCCGAGACACGCGCGCGGGCAGTGAAATATCGGCAAGAAAGTAAGAGAGCTTCTGACAACAAGAATTAAGCCGTTTTTATTCCGTTATAGTTTCCGACTAGTTTAAAATGTAAGATGTTACCTACTCTACTTTCAAGAATGTAAATTGACGATGTTTTAAATAAACTAAGATTGGAAAGCGTTCAAACATTCAGAATGCATAATCATATAATATAATTTATACTATATTTGTAGTAAATTACTTTTCTAGTAAAATACATATAAATATCATTTAATTTTCAAACATACTTAAAACAAATTTGTTTTTAACTTTACGTGAAAAAATAAATAAATTTCTAGAAACTAATTTAAATAATAAAACTGTAATATAATCATTAAGACTGTTGTGAAATAATAAAATTATATAGTTTTAATATTTAAAAGACATTATACGAACTGTTGAAGGAAGTTCGATCTTCTTATACAGTCAAATGAGAATGTTTTCAATTATAAATTAACCAACTAATGTTTAATTCTAAATATAGTATTTTCAAACTGCAATAGTGAATTATTAATTAAGAAAATAGGAAGTGTCGTTAAAGTAATAAAAAACAAATCTTTTAATAGTTTTTATAAATAATTAATTTCATGTATAACTGCAAAATGTCCAAAGCATTATTAGAACATTTTTCGAATAAAAATATATCATTTTAAAAAAAATCTATTTTTTGAAAAAAGTGTATCGTAGTGTAGTCGGATTTCAGATTTATCCATGAGTGATTTGATTCACAAGACTAACTACTTTTAACTTAATCTCTCTTTTATTTTTATCTTTTATCACTATTCATAATTTTATAACGTTTTAACTGATAGTAATCTTATATAAGTTTTTATATACACTTATATTTACATTGCAGTTTGAAATTTTAAGATTGTAACAATTCTGTATACGATTTTAGCTATATTATCTATGTATTTTCAATTGTGTATTAATAAAGTTATCCATCTATAAACTTATTAAATGTTCTAAAATTGTAATAGTAGTTGAACTAACTATCATTTTTCTCAATAATTTATGCAATTATTTTATGGTCAATCTACTTTTAATAAACAGTATATAACCAAATTTCTAAATCAGAATATTTAGTTAAGAGTATATTGCATACAGAAATCGAATATAAAAAAAAACACTTAACATCAATCACGTTTCTACACAAATATTATAATAAAAAAAAACACAAGTGAACTACTATTTTTTAATTTTTTGGATTTTTATAGTCTGACAATTTTACTAATCAATATTCCTAAAAAAATTTCTGTTAGTACAGAATACCAAATAATAACTGTCGGAATATTAATTATTTCTACTATACATAATATTTCTAAACTTCTGGAACAGGCGCATGACTCTATTTGAACTCCAATTCTTTGTGTCAAGGTTGAAAAATAAAGTTTGATAAGACTGACAAAAGAGAAAATAAGATGAAACTTTTGACAAAAGTTTTTTAACCGCTGGAGATCAAAAATTTTAAAAATTAAAAAATATATAAAATTTGGTTTAAACAATCGCAAAGCAGAATAATCCAAAACTAACTGATTTTTAGCTAATTTATTATCAAACGAAATAATTTATAACTAGATATGATCTGCTGTTAACACCTAACACGCTAGCTTAAGTTTTAACCTAGAAAAATTCGTCATAAATTTCAATGGAATTAATATACCAAAATAAGTCACATAGCATAATTTTTAGCTCGCCAAGACTTTTAGCTGCCATATTAATTTTTTACCTCATTTTGACCTAAAAACAGAAATTAGTAAAAACTGATCTCAATCTTGGAAAAATGATCAATATTGAGAGAAAAAAATATAGAAAATTATGAAATTGGATCTTAATTATAGTGAATGGTGCTAGCTTTAGTAAACAATTTAACGAAATAAGAGGTTAAAAATTAAATTAATTTATCTTACATTAGTTTTAGTGTGTTTCTACTTATCTGGATCACTTTTTAAATTTTAGATCACTTTTTATTAATTAAAATACCATTTAGCTAGAAATGGGGTTTAAATTTATCTTCCCAAAATTTAATATTATAACATCTTGAAATGATTGGCGAGCTAAATTCTATTATGCCTTTTAAAACGTCTTGGTATATGATTTTATTAAAAATTATGGCGAATTTTTCTAATTAAAAATATTGGAGTTATTATTTTTGGAATATATTGACTGACTTTGCTACCATATCTTTATAGACCTTAAAAATGATGTTTTCATAACAATATTTGTCAACAGAGATCATCTATTCTACATTTTTTTTTTGCTTCCTCATAGAGGAAGCTTTGTAATAGTAAAATTTTGAGTTTCGTCAAATCGCTTTAGAAACATGTTTAGAAGTGTTAGAAGTTCAAA
>JAPYZA010004439.1:0-16597 GCA_030522685.1 Eupelmus azureus | reverse complement strand
TTCACAAAAACTAACTCTGCATTTAGAATCGCATAAATCTCACCAAAAACCGAAAATTGAAAATTGAAATCGTCGCCTGACGTTAACTGTCAAATACATCAACTCCCCGCTCCTCTCTTTTTTTTCACCAACCAACAAACCAGCCACGAAAAATCGTCTCTCCAAACCACCTGCATTCAAATTCGCGCATATGCATATATATTCGGTCAAAACGGTCAAAGTTCAAGACGCATCCGCCTCCTAGCTACTTGCCTAAAAAAATTTGTACCCAAAGTACGCGCACTGCGCAATAATATTATTTTCCGGCCCACCTACTACGGCGGGTAATCGCATTATAATCCATTCGAGGCACACGCCGAGACGGCCCGGGTTCTGGTAATCGCTTCATTAGAAGGCGGAGAGTGACTGTCGGCGCTTGTGTGTATGAGCAGCGCGAGGAAAAGGGATAGACGGATGAAACGTGATCTAGACAGGTGGGCTTGTTTGTTTTTCTATGGGTTTTGTACGGTTAAAGGGAAATGAGGGATTTTTAATGGCGATGTTTTTTTTCGGGATTTGAAGAGTTTGGGATTTGAATGGGGTATTGGCTTGTTTGGAGAATTTATTGTGTCGGTGTGGTGATGGGAATGTTAATGGATTGTAAGACGTCACGTGTGGGATGTTCCCGTAATGCTAGATTGAATTAGATATTTTTATAGTTGTGCTTGAATTAATGATTGGCCATAGTTTGAAAAATTAAAAAACATGGTAAATCTTAGAGGTACTTTTATGAATAAATTATACAGAATCCCCTATCCTAATAGGAAAATAAACTCCAAAAAGAGCTGCCTGGAAGCGCATGCTTCAACCTAGCACCGCCACTATCGCAACCATCCAGCCGGTAATTACAAAATTGCGTTTTACGTAAAGACAATATAGATCATTACCGTGCCGAGGCGTATTTCCGCATAAGTAGAGAGCGCAGGCCGCAAAGATGCAGCGGAGAGAAAAAGCTAAGCACGCGCACATGCCGGATAAGACAAAACGCGCGCGGTTTTGCAAAATTTATACGAAGACGCGCGCGGGTATGGTAATTTTTCAGCGCAGTGGAAGTTTTTTGCTCTCGAGCGCGGAAGGCTGGCTCCTTTGTTGCGTTCGCTTGCTTTTTTGCGGACGTAAATTAAGCAGCTCCAGTTTTTCCTTTATTTCAATTTTCGTGGCTTCTCGTGGGAGCGAAGAGACGTTTTACTGCGGCGATGTCGCGCAAATTTTAAACATTTGCAGATTTTTGGCATAGGTCAGAACTGCGCCTCGGGAATATCTATTCATGAGTATACGAGTCGTGTATCTGTGCAATTTCGTGAGAGACAATGGAGAGCTGGGGAATGTAAACAAAGTTTTGGAGGGTATATTAACTGGAACATTTGTAAACACACTTTTTGAGGATAAAGAGGTGATAAATGGCTTAATAGGTCAATGAGGAAGAGTTTAAACAGTTGTTTTGAATTATGTGTAGACAAGGGTGATAAAGCTTTCTCTTTGAGAAAGTTAAATAATATTAACATATATTTCGATGTTTATGGTAGCGTTTTTCAATGAATATGATTTCCGATTTTCTTATTCTTTTATATTACAATGTTTATCTCCTTCCACGCCGAATTTTTGATATTTTAATAATGTACTACAATTATTATTTTTTTTTCAAATGAAGTTACTTATGCAATTCCTTAGTTAATACTCGATTAAATGATAATGTGGCGATGGTCCTTAATGAAAATATTACTAATGTGGTGTAACCTATAAAAGTAGTAAACTATAAAAGTAGATAATAAAGTTCAAATCCTATACTAAAACATACAAACAAAGATGCAATTTTTAAATTAGAGAAGAACAACCATCCATCAACAGAACATCCCAGCATCCTCCCCAACATCACCGCTCGCCGCAATCATTAATAAAACACCAACTCAAAAATTTCACTCCTTTCCTCGCTCCGTCAACACAATCGCGCCTCAATACTGTCATATACCCACCGTCGCAGCTGATACCGAGCCGCTTCGCGCGTGAATTCAGAATGAGCCTTTCGCCGAGCGATTTCAAGGTCGGCCGGGATTCCCTGGCCGATCCTCACTTGGTATTTCTGTTTCTTTTCGGCGAATTTGCAAGAATTATACGGCCGCTTCGATCGCGCCGAGAATAAAATTTTATCTATAAAGCGAGGATGCGGATTTGGCGCGTGTGGCTTGCGGGAAGTGCGTCACGCGGCTGCTTATAATGGATGTGGGGCTTGGCCGATGAAAAATCGGTTGGGAATCGGTCTTTGATGGACGCTGAAAAATGGCTGGGTTTGGGTGAAGGAAGGCGAGATGTGATTTATTGGGCACTTTTGGATGATGCTTCGGTAGTTAATGCGATGGTCGTTTGTGATGCTTTTTGAGATTGGTTGAGATGTACAGTTAATGGATACGTGCGAGGTAGGTGTGATTGGTAAATTTGTGGTTTTTTATTATGTAGAAGGTAACGGAATGAATTTCGGTAAGTTTGACTTGTAAATGTAGAACTATAAGGTTGTAGCAAGAAGTTTTTACTAATAATGATGGAATTTTAATTCTTCATAAAAACTTTATAACTATTTCTCTTGGCTTGTAGTTTCCGTTTACTAAATATACATCTCAATACGTAATTGATCAGTGAAACGTTTAGAATTGTTAATAAGAAAATGTGTAATTCAAAGATTTACGAGATCGTCCAGATAACCTACAAAAAATTTCGGAAGATTAACATCCAGCAAACATCGGCATTACATCCTCATTGATAAAAGATCAAGCTCATTCATATACCGACGATAGAAGAAAACAACAAACGCACACCCAACGATACTCGTCGAGTCAGCAAGAAAAAAGTTGCACAATCGCAATGAGCAATCGCAGCTATTACACTCGTAAAAACTAATAATAGTATAAAATCTGATTAACGCGACTCTCAATCGGTAATTACCTGCAATAATGCACAAATTTCGCGTGTAAGTTAGCAGCATACCAACAAGCATTAAAATCAAAACGAGAAAAATTACCGCCAAGAAACAAGCTATATATATATGGATGAAAAAACACGGAAGGGCCGCGATATGATCAAATCAGGCTTCGCGTGATGCGCAGGACGACTCAATGCGCGCTCGAGGCGCGGAACGAGCGGAGTTGCTTTTTTTCTTGTTTATTTATACCGCGCACTTTTTTTCATGGATTGATTCGCCGCGTTAATACAAGTTTTCACGAGGATGACCGGATGGTTTTCATAATTACGCGTCGCAAGTAAATAGGAAGGCAGATTTTTCCGATATTTCTTAATGAGTCACTAGGCCGAATGTGACGCAGGAATGAAATGCAGTGATTACTAGAATTTTCTTCATTAGTTTGGAAGTCTTTTTCTTAAGCTGTTATGTTATGGTTGAAATAATGCGGAGAGTATCGCTGAGAGAATTAATTGTGACCGGGACGCATGAGGTGTACGTGAAAAAATTTCAGGTGTAAACTAAAAAGTATCGGTATCAAATTCTACAAGAATTTTTCTTTGTTTGGTTTGTCAATCCACAATAAATATTTTAATTATTTAGCAAACACATTTCTTAAAGTGATTTTGGAAAAATTTACTTAACATTTTTGGTGCCACTATCACTAGTGGAATAATGTAGCTACAAAATTTAGCTACGACTTTGAATTAAAAAATTTAATCAGGTGTCGTAATTCACTGTAATCAATAATAATTCACAGTATTGTTAGTAAAAAATATTCAGGTATGAAGAATCAATCGAGACTTTTCTAGACGCTTGAAAATCTATCAATTATAGCCGATGCGAAAATATCCTCGCGAGCAACTATATAGGCAGGACTAATGAATATTTGTGGAAGCATATAAAGTTACTAAGTTGTTTGAAGCATAAAAATAATGAGTGGATGCTCGGTGACAATTATCACATAATGTAAGAGATTATTTGATTACAAGTGTGAAGATGTGTTGGTAAGTATATTTAGATTTTTACAGATAAGAATGAATAATTTTTTTATATTTTACTTTTTATTGTTTGTATTTTGTATGTAAATTCCAAACTAAATTTCTTATTATAAATTAAGTATTTATAAGAAATATTCTTTATTGAAATTAATGGTTTTTAATCTTATATATAATTATAATACTATAATTATATATTACTAACTTAAATATATTGGATATAAATAAATAAAAGTCTTTTTATCAAATTTCTAATATAAAAGAGTTATTATAGGATTTAATTATTTTCCTTATGAAATTAAATGTTCTCAAAAGAGCGTAACTAGTGACCGCAGTATAATTAATAACTTTTATCTATTTTTTGCAATTGATAATATCATCCCAATCAAATATTTCAAATAAAAACTATCGTATGTATCTCATAATTTTCTAGACACTTTTGAAAAAAGAGCTACCAAAGCCAATGATTATTTTGATCCGAAAAGAAGTTATTATTTACTTTTTTCAGTAAAAGTTGTGTAACATTAAAATGCATGTGTCTTTGAATCATAAAATTAGTTATAATTTTATGTAAAAAACTGAACTTTTAATGTAAAAGCATGCATTTAATATAATTTATTTCTAATAATAAAATATTTAAGTATGGAGAATTTAAGTATGGAGAATTTAAGTATATTATTATTCCATTAAGGGATAGCCGGATCTCTGTCGTTTATAATAATAAAAGGTTTTGCTGTAATAAATAAAATAATCATTTTCATAAAAAACTAATACATAGCTGCACTCTCTTGATTTGCAAACGATGTGATCTTGATTTGAAACAAATGTATTCTATTAAAAGTCTGAAAATCATCAGTAGTTTTCGAGAAAATCTTTATCTTCTATTTCTACAACTTTAAAATGACAAAATAATTTGATAATTTTTAATTTATAATTATTTTTAGATCAAAGTTTTTTCGACAACAACTGAAAATTTTCAAAATTTTTATAAAATACACTTTTTTGCTCGTTCGCAAATCTAAAGAAGACTCCTAATAGTTTTTTATGAAAACGATTATTTTATTTCATTAAAGCAAAAACTTTGATTGGAGAAATTCATAGAAATCCGATCTCCTCTCAAATGTAATTATATATACTAAAAAAAAATTAATAATAATTACTAATAATCATTGTTAATATTTAAGAAAATACGGTCACGATTAATTATAATAATTGATCCTATATAATTTAAATTCCACAACGAAGTTCAAGATCAAATCACAAATGACTGAATGAATCATCTGACAACTACTATCAGCCATTAGATTTGCAAATTTTCGAAAGCTTTTATCAAAGAAACCGTCAACTCGTACTTTCACTCACTTAATTCTACCTTCTCAATTCAACAAAAAATTAAAATACTTTCCTCTCACAAGTAACCCAAACTCCCAAAAAAAACCCTTCAACCCAATCCCTTCCCCCAAAACCCATCCCCAACCACTCATCAAAACACGAGACTTACTTTTCGACCACTTAGGCCTGCCGTCCGCGTGCATAGGCATGGCATTGCTGAAGAACTGATTGACCACGACCGAAGACTTGCGTCGCAAGCTCCTCGCGTAAACGGTCGGATCCTGCTGCTCCTTAAGCTCCCTGTCCCGCTGCTGAAGCTCGTCCTGCTTCGCGTTCTGACTGACTATCGAGTAGTGCCTGCCCGACAGCCGGCTCCAGATCGACATCACGTCCTTCATAATGCTTGTCTTATTCAAGTCCCAAATGAAGACAGTGAAGAAAGCACGAGTTCGCACTGCACTCGCTGCTTGTAGGGTGAACGAAAAAGCTCGACGAGACCCGAAGACGCTTGCGAAGAAGCGCCCGATTTGAAAAAGCAGCTGGACGGCTCGCTTTGGTACCGATCGCGGAATCGATCCTCTACCTCTTTCTGCTTCTTTCTCAAAAACGAAGCAATCGTGCCAGCTATCTGCGAGGGGTCGTATGGGTTAAGTATACGTATCGATCACTGATCCGTGCGTATACAACTCGCCGTGCGAGAGGCGAGCAGAGGTGCGTTCGCGGTGAGCGTCGAGTCGAAAGTGCGGCTGGCTTGCCGGCCAGTGAGCGAGTGCGGCGCGTGAGGTTCGCGATACGCTGGAAAAGTGCCGGGGCTCTCTCGCGCTCCCTAGAGAAATAAGGAGCCGCGCGGCTCTCCTCGCGCTTCCCTACCTCTGTCTGTCTTTCGCGGCTCTCCCCTCCGCGGAGGCATCAGGATCGACTGACCGCGCGGCGCACGTGGAGCCTTGCTGTGAGATGTGGGGTTTGTGTTAACGTTGTGATAAGAGTGGGCTGTGGTTTGAGGGTTTGGGATTGTGGGGGTTTGGTGGTTTGTGGGGTGGTCAGGTTGGGGAGGTGTGGAGGTGATGAGGAGGATGGGAGGTGAGGATACTGGGTGGAGAGTGTAAGAGGGACTGCAGAGCTTCATTGTTATAGGTGTTAATTTGTATGCAAATGAGATTTAAAAAGTTTGATCGGATTGACGAAAATAAAGGTAAAGCTTTTCATCTGAACATTTTTGTACGTGAATTCACAGACAAATTCCTACGATATGTACGCCGTTTATTTAGTACAATTTTTTAGATTTGGTTCTAATATGAAAATTGTGGTAACATTTGTACGAGCTTAATGCATCTGTAGCATAGTTGCGTGCTTTAATGTAAGTGCGAATGAACATGAACTTTTTGCTTTCTTCTGTTTTAGAAGTTGAGTTTTTAGTCACTAAGTAATATTTAAAGTATTTTAACATCTTGGGATCATTCGTAACAGAACGAACAATTGTTTTCAAACTAGCTGAATAAAAACAATGTGATTAAAATAGTGCCCATATTCCTTACTGGTTGATCGAAAAGTTGAAGAGCGAATAATAAGTTATTCACATAGAATTTGAGTAATTTTTCTTGCATAGCAAAGAATCAGGATTCACATACAAAAATGAATAGATTTGATCATTCAAAGTAAAATAATATTATTTTACGTATTCGGATTAATCATACTCATCACAACAATGAGACGGTTTTGATCGGAAGATGTTTTTATATGTTTGTCGATTCATTAGGATTTTCCAGAAAATTTCCCCACGGCGAATCAACTGCGCTCCATTGACGCAAAGTGTCACGATCGATCTGTTTAGCTGTCAATTAATTACACTACCAAACGTTTTTTATCTCACAGATCAGAAAAATTCTTGCAAGATTCCTCAAGTTTCTTAGTTATAAGACAATTTTAGTTGGAATTACGTCAATAGATTTTATCAAAAACGACAACAAATGATCATCAAAGAAAGCAGCCCTCAATTCTCCAAACCAGGACAACGGACCCGGCCATTAAAAATCGTCAGGCTACACGCGATCTGACCACTAAGAGTTCGACGTCGATTGCAATGCAGAGTGCGGATGCTGCTGACTTTTTTTTTATCTTCGTAAAGCTTTTTTTGCCCAGGTGCCCATCCTTTTGGTTGCTGCTCGTGACTCGGCAATATAAAGTCATCTGTTAGCCCGAGTCAGAGAGACCGAATCTTTTTCGACTGCATTTTTCGGGATGATGCAATAACCTTTCGCTCTCGGGTCAATAAATTCTGACTTGGGTTCGTTGGTTTTTTGGACTTTGATTTTTTGAGGTATAAATAAAGAGCGTGAAATTTGGATGGAACTTGGCACGAGATGAGATAGGATTTTCGAGCGTTAATAATTCAGTTTGAATTAATTTTTTTGCAGATTTTTATAGGACTTATTTTGTAGTTTGATAAGTGATAATTTATAAGACAATAAATATATATAATATGTATATCAGATAACATCTGCATAATCTTTGTTAAGCTACAGATTTTATCGCCATTTCCTAAGATCAGATACTAATCAATCGACATGTTTATTCATATAATATAAAATACACAGGAAGTACATTTAATTTAAATAAACACGTTAATTCATATAATTAATTCAACCCATGACTCACCATTTCAATATTAAAAATCAATGAATACGAGCTACAAAAAACTTTCTACATCATCTACGTGCACATCGCTGATAATTCGAAAATTATTCACAAAATACAGACGTACAAACGTCTATATAAATACGCAAAATCGCATCGAACTCCCGTCACTAAAAATAATCAGGAATTAGCACATAAACAGCTAGAAAAAGATCAGAGTCCACTCTGACCGCGTTTCCGCGAAAAAGAAAAACAAAGTCGCAGAAAAATTATTTTCCACAACGCGCGCAGGACGCACGGAGAAGCTTGAATATATAAATTATTGCCGAGCTCGGAGCGGCTGTAATTTGTGCGCGTTTTAGCAAATCGACGGCTGATTTTAATTGAGGCGTTACACGCGCATTGACGCAAAAATCTTTGTGCGAGCACGTGTTTTGTCATTCGATAATTTGTTTTTAGAATGGACGTTGGGGCTTTTTTGTTGACTTTTATTCTATGTAATTAGGTGGCGATTGGCTGATCTTTATCGTAAGAAACATATTTTCTGATTTGCGCAAATTCATCTGTGCGCGGTCAGATTGATCGGTTATTTTCAAGCAGGGTGCATTTATCAAGATTTTTTATTCGTTGAAGGATTTTATAATCATTGTTGTTTTTTTTGTATGATTGTATTTTACTATTTTCGTTGTTTGAGGTTCGAAATTATCAGCTTTTAGCCAAGTAGTGAGATGCAAAATGAGGCACTAAAATTTAAAAACCAGTCTTTATTCGCTAAAAAGATCGTTTAGGAAATTTTGGCAGCCAATTTTATTTTTTGTCATTTAATTAACAAGATTAATGTTGAAAATTTTTTTTATATTTGGAACTTTAAAATAAGTATACTAGTGGTTTTTTTAATAAAAAACAATACTCAACAGTAAATATTAATACTAATTGATTATATCCTTCTTAAAATATAAAGGAAACTAAATAGAACGATCGCTTTTAACAAAATGTTTCTATATTTGAAATTTTAATTTTCTACTTTGCACTTTTACCGATCGTAACTTGAAAACCTTTCCTTATTGATTAAACCAATTAATTTCTGAAACCAAGTTTCCGAAGAATGTTGTAATATTCTAATAATCTAAAGAAAAAATTACAGATCGCTGTATCCTAATCAGAATACTTGTTTTAAACTACGTAATCAATAGATTATTCTAATGTCAAAGACAATTATCTTGTACTTTTTTATATAAAATCGAAGTATAATACTTTTTGTTCCCAATAATTACAAACTTCTAGCAAAACATCTCGTCTGATAATTTAACAAGTCGTAAGAAATACCAGGCAACGCCTATAAATATTTTTAGCTTTATCACCAGTAATATATTCAAATTCCAAATTAACTTTGAAAGGTAAATTACCTTCAAAAATACAAAATTCGCCAATAAAAAAAAAAAACGATCCAAACAATCATCACTATTAAAATTCTAATTCCCAGCAATGCACTTTTGCCCGCGAATAAATTCTGCGCTGACCACTCGCAACAGCTGCACTAATTTATGAACGAAAAAAAATATCACAGAAAAATAATGCCACGAATTAACATACATGTCAACGAAGTCCCTACACGTACAGGTATGCATTTTCCTCAAAGAGATCGACGATAAAATAACAAATTGAAAAAGTCACTTCTGCGTGCTTGCGTTAACACAAAAAAGAGCGATACCCGCTGTGGGAACTAATTTCGTTAGCAGCTATTAGTGCTTTTATTAAAAAAAAAACATTGGTATTTCCATTTTTACCTTTTTGTACGAAATATGGGATCGCCGCGAACGGCGAGTACACGTGTCCGTTACAGAAGTAAAAATTCTGCTAGACGTGCAAACTGCTTCTTTTTTTACTATACTGGATCTCTATTGCTGTGGTGCCATGTGAATTTTTTTTTACGTTGATACGGTTTCCTGTACCTAGAGAGAGAGACGTACGATTTTTCTAAACTTCCTGGAGCTATTATCTTGATAGGGTGATGCTGATTAGTGATTTGTTGTGTGCAGGAAAATTTTTCGAATTGGATTTTTAATGATTGCGGTGAGTGATAGAATTGTTTTCGCATTGAAAAACAATTATTTTGGCAACATTTTTTTTATATATGCAAAAATTTGGGAAATTTCGAAAATTAGTATATTATTAGAATAGGTTTTTCAAAAGTTACAGCATTAGTTAGTTAGAATTAAGAACGTTAAATTTAAGAACATTTGACTATTGATATGATTTATTAAGGTTGTGCAAAAAAATAAAAATGATAAAAGACCATAACAACTTGTTGGAACTATCATAAAAGGAAGGCGGAAAATGCACGAGCTGCTAAAGTTTTCTTCCGATTTCTTTCACCCTTGAATACTTGGGCAAAGCACCGACGAAGATCGATAAAATCGGACCGAAAGTATACACTAAAACCAGTTCGAAATATATAGAACACCTTAAACGCAACAAGATTTTTATTTGAACTTATTGTTTTCGCAACTTTTGCATTCGAACTTTTCCCTCGTTACAAAGGAGTAAACAAAGCCGGGACTTCCTGTTTCATTAAATACTGGCTCGCCGACGACAATAAAAAACACCACGAAATTTGTGAATAAGCTGAAATTTCAACAAAAACCACTCTCTCGTGTCGAGCTTTATTCTCAAAATTACGAATTCTCAAAGGAATGTCTCTCTAGGTAAGATTCACAAGATTCACCTCTCGGTCCATCTATCCTCGATCGGCGAGTCTTCCTCTTTTTTTTCGGAAATTCTCCATTATGCGTGGCTCGAATTAATGCGCGCGGGTCACCTTCATCGTCATCTCTGCTTCTTTTTCGTCGAATATCCTCCTTTTTTCGCCTCTGAGAGAGATTGCGATATAATTTGGCGTAGGTCCATTCTAATTTCTCGACGTCAATGGAAAAGGCAGGACGTTTATTTTCAATAAAAAGTTATTGTGTTTTTCAAGTACGTTTGGTGATCGTCGATCAAATAATTGCCGGAATCATGATAGTGTTGTTTGTAAGGAGTGAGAATGACTTTTCGACATTTTTACGTCGGTTTGAGGAAAGTAATGTTGTTGTTCAGCTATTGTTTTCCAACAATGATTAACTTTTTGATTGCGGGTGTTAAGCAATTTATCATAAAGTTCATGAAAGATGGAAAAACCGTTAATTTTTTGCATTTTGTTTTTTGATTTTCTTGGACAATGAGCTTTTTGAAAATATTATTGCACTAATGACTAGTAAGTAAATTTTCTATTTATTCTCTAACTGATAAAAAAAGATTTCAAAAAACTGTAATAAAATGTAAACTTTATAACGTAAAGATTAAAACGTTTAAAATCACAATTGATAGTTTACGCAATTAATTTATTGTCAAACGAAATTGGTATCCTGAAAGGATCAAACTTACATCTACTCTAAACGAAATGTTAAAATTGAGTCAGTGCGTAGAAAAAATACGAGAACCTGTTGCTATTCAAGGCTATCATTTTCATGTATACATATATATATATAATACTGAAGTAAAAGTTTTGAATGTTTTGAATTCTGAAGAAAGACTTGCACGTGGGAAGCACAAGGCTCGCATATGACAATGAACCTTCGAATGCCCTGCACGTAGCGGCCAATATATGTAGTTATTACGACTATTCAAAGTAAATGTTTAAGCTATGACATTTTGTTACTTTGACATTTATGTTACGATGTGCTGTAAGGCACGTAGTAAAACGACGGATTTTAGAAATTATCAGAAGCTTAGCAACACTGATAATGTAATATATATTTAAAAGTGAAATGATAAGAAAGTAAATGAAATGTTAATAATAGTAATTTTTTAATAATAGTTCGAACTTCGCGCTGCATTTCATTTATCTCCAAAATTATTATAAAATATTGTAATTGTTTAGCAGATATTCAATTTTATTTAAGGATATAACAACTTTAATGGCATTGTTTATAATAGTGTTTGTAAGTAGTTATTAGTAATAGTCATTATTGATTTTGGAAAATTTCCAGCTGATACATTATCGACCTTCGGTTAACAAATGAACAGCAAAATCACAGTTTAGAAAAGAATATTGACCTCTACCTTAAAGTACAACTAAGTTAACTACTATATCAAATATAAAACAGTTTTTTACTTATAAGTATTTGTTTATTTACTACGAATAAAAGCAAGAAAACACTACAAAAAAAATTGTTATGCAAAGTCATTTTTTCGGAGTCATTCATACAAAATAAAGTTTTTCATTTCTAATCAAAACATTAGAAGGTAAGATAATTAGAATACAAGGCTAGGGATGTCATGTACTGAAACATCGGAAATGCGAGAGGTATGAGTTCAGTGAACGCCATTTAAATATGTAAATAAAAAAGTTCAAAAGAAATTAATTACATAAGTAATTTAGTAAATATGTTTCTCTATTCTCTCATGGTCAAGAATATTTTGATACTAAAAGCATCTTGACTTCCATTATGGATTAGATCATGAAATTGAATCATGTTTTATAAAAAAAAGTAGACAATCATATATTTACTTCGAAATCGTGTGGAATAAAACCGATGGATTTAGCCCATGTTCTAACTGATGATAGACGAACTCTGGAAATGATCAAACGCTACATTGACATACATATTTTTCTACAAAAATTATAAAGCAAATGTACATAATAATTTTTGTGTGGATGTATACTATACTGTATACCCATATATTATGAAATTGAATTTCTTAATAAATATAAAATCATTTATATGTTTTAATTTTTACAAATTAAAGCTTAATCAACCTCCCAAGTGAACAGTACCCTTAAATTTTTACAAAAAGTCAAATGTTTCCACTCAACTCTCTCACCGCGTATAATGATTATTAAATACATTAACACGCCTCATTAATCATACTTGATACTTTTTAACGAACCCAAGAACCTGCGCAGTCCATTCCTCCAAACCCGGCCACTACATAATACATCTCAACAACCATAACAACCTCGAAAATCCACCCCAAATCCTTCGCCTCACATCACGCCACGCTTATACATCCTAATGAAAATTCATGGAGCGCCGCTCGTAATAATCCTGCGCGAGGCAATGGCAAAAATTTCGCGGGCTTCCGGTTCTCCCGGCGCGCATATCACAGGTCTACTTTTTGCATTATTTGCGCGTGTAATAGCAGCCCGTTTGCCTTCAACTCTCGCCGCGGCGCGCGGCCAAGTTGCGCTTGTTTACGCGTGCAGTAATGTTTTCAGCGAGAAAAATACACAATTCGCGTGAAAACGTGGGATATCGCCGGGGCTTATCGGCTGGTGACGCCGCCGGAGGTGCGCTGATATGCACGTATAAGGCGTCTAGATGCGCTCGTTAGTGACGCGTGACGTGTGAGATGCAAAAAATTTGGCGAGCTGTCATGCGCTACTATTGTTTTTTGCGCAGCCTTTCTGTTTGGCTGATGGGATGTGCGGATATGACGGGATAGGAAGAGAATTTAAGTATAACAAAAGTAAAATAATAAGTAGTATGAACTTTTACATTTTTTAAACTGTTTAAACTTTTATTTCATAATGTAATGATATCTCTAGACGCTAAATAACATATGAATGAATTTATTAGATTGAGAAACAATTTGCCTGGTTAATTCAAAGTGAATCAATCATCATTATTGTTTCAATAATGTAATAATATAAGTTCAAATATAATTTGTATTAATAACATTTTATATAACTTTTTTAATGCAACGAAAGTATTCATCAATCAAGTTCTAAAAATGAAAATGATTACAGCAATAGCATAAATATTCTCAATGCAGTTTAATAAAATAATACTCGCGTAATGATGACTTTAGCACGTGAATTAATAAGGGGTTTTAGCTGGTAAGCACCGCGCGATAAACAAAAATATTGTTTATGTGATAATTACATAAAGCATTTAGCGGCGATTCATCAAAGGATCGCAAGTCGCGCTGTCAATTGCAGGACCTTGATACGTTCACTTTTTGATATACGCTTTTTTAGTTCAATCGCAATGCGGCACGCAATGTTCCATAAAATTATTTAGTTGTATATAGATATATAGATAATTTCGAGCGTCCTTTCGTCACGTATAAATATTTTATCAAAAATTTTTTTGATACTTTATTAATTTTATACTATAAATAATTTTTTAGTACATATAAATTTATACATGACTACAAATAAAAAAGATTTTTTATGTAGTTCTTTTTTAATTTTTATATTAGAAGTAAAATAAATCTGGTTAGAAGTATAATTATTTGAAAGATGTCCAAAATGGTGATTTTTCTATATAATCGATTATACTTTTCAGTAAATACTTTTACTAGTTTTATTTTTAAAATGTTTTAAAATTAAAAATTCGTTCCTATGAAATTTTGAATCAAAATTTTCCGTGACCTTCAACGAACAACATAGTATTTTCCGCCTTAGAATGTATCTTTTCTTTTTTATCTGAATATATTAAAAATGATTTGATCTATAAGTAACAAAAAAACATTCAAATCTGGGAACAGCCAGTATTACTATCGTGCGTATTTCTTTTTCTAATTATTAAAAAACATTGAAGTTAAACATTGCACAATTAACGAAGCTTAAATTCAACTAGATGTTTTTTAATTCTGTAAACGTAAAGACTGCGGTAGTGCTAATTATGTCATAATTTACGATGTTGTGACTTTTTTTTAGGCAAAAATCGTTGCAAATTTATTGTTACAACTACTCGTGCACATAAAAACTAGGTAATTTATGAAGTTGATTTCGGCCTTCATTATTACCTTATCGACAGTATCATTCGAATCACTGATGAGCTATATAAGAATACAACTCGGATACGTCAATGATTACATTAAAATCTGTAGCTAAAAAAATCCGACGACTTTATCGATATAACTTATCGGTAAGCATTAAGTTTCATTAGAAGAAGCGGGCAAAAATCGATCGGTTTATGTACTAGACTGGGAGAACTAATGAAACGCTCGCATTATGTAATAATTGTAGTGAACTTTGTTTTTGTGTTCAGTTTGGATCTGCAATCATCACTTATGATAATTTAGCGTGTTCATCTGAATGGAAGTTGCTGTAATGGCACGAAAAAAAAGTTGTACTTTTAAGTTATTTTACAATGCTAAATTGAATTTCAAAATTATATCTGACTGGAAAACTAAAACATGTGTCTTTTGTAAAAATTTTTAGTACTAAAATATTATTTTAAAAGTATTTTTTTGTGTTTTAAAGAAAACTTTGTCATACATTAAATTATTTTTAACTATTAATAGGTGCCTATTTTGTGTTTTCAACAAGACTTTTTTATAAGTCAAGGGTGATATTAAAAATTATCATTGCTGCTTAAAAAAATTTTTACGTCATGACACAATTTTGTAAAAAAACACAAAAATGTATAAGAATATCAGCTATGATAAAAATGATTTTATGCACTTTTTCAAAGATATATTTTTTATTACATTCGTTATCATGGTTACCGATTATTTTTTGTATTAACTTTATTTTATTTTGTTGTATTTTAAATCTATATTTTTAAGTGAAATTTTCTATAAAGCGATATTATAAATTTATGTTGAAAAAAATACAAATACTTTCAATGAAACATTTATTTTAATATATTAAAACGCTACATACAAGTGAAAATTAAATGATTTTAAGAACGTTAGAAGGTTTAATAAATTAGAAGAAAATATTTTTATACAAAATTAATATATCGTTGGTCTAAACTTATCTACTTAAGTAGGAACTAAAGAAATCTTTACATAAATAAGTTCATTGACTTGTGCAACAATATGACATATCTATAAATTCCTTTAGCATAACGAAGATAACAAACTTTTAAAGACGTTATAATTTAAACTAGCATTTATACCTCGCTCACTAATGCTTGCTCGGGTTGATTTGAATTTGTAATACTTTGAAGCAAAATTTAAACGCGCGACTTTTACATGTAAGTTCCGGATTTGATTCCTACTTATGGCTTTTTCCACAGATTCTACCGTGGGGTAGCACCACTTAAAAAAGGATTTTACAACTGAAAAGTACCTTCGATTCAAGTAGAGGCCAATGTAACTACCTTTTTAAAGATAAATTTATACCAGTTACAATAAAAAACCAGAGAAATTATCGTGGACTTTTCTTTGAAGTTACTTCAAGTTTTTGTTGGTCGTAAATTTTCCATTTGCATGCGGTTTATTGGAGATGTTGTGTTTATTTAGTCTTGAATTACTTATGGTAAAAGATCAAAGTGCAAACTTTGTGGTCGAGGCTGAATAATTTTTCCATGATATATCCTATATCCTACTTGCGAGATAAGACTTACTTGTAGTGTGATTTTTTTGCCAGAAAATATTAAAATGAAATGGTTTTTGGCGCAGCTTTCAACGACTTTATCTTCTCGATCCTATTGAGTACCATATTGACAATGAAAACTATTTGTTGAGAAAAATGTATTTTTAATCTTTTTGCTGTATGTATACCTAGTAGTAGACTTAATTTTCTTTCCTAGCTTAGGCCCAGGCAGGTTCATAAAATAACCATATGTCTGCTGACCGCTCAGTAGCCTGACGCTCGACGCTTCCGAAAGTGCAATAAAACATTTCGGTAAAGAGGCGTTGTTTTGTA
>JAPYZA010004438.1:0-24801 GCA_030522685.1 Eupelmus azureus | reverse complement strand
GGCGCGTGGCGCGATGGACTCGCCGAGGAGTTTCGCTGAGATTAGCTAGATTGACCTCGTGATTTTTAAGGCGTTAGGGCTGGAGAGTGTCTAAATATTTGACTTTGCTTTGGAGTTTATTGAGCGAAATTTTTGTTCGTTTGAATTTTTATACTTTTTAGAAAAGTGATAATAAGCAAATTTGGCGAATAGTTCAGACAGTATTCAGACTTTATTAAGTCTTTTGCTAGATCAATGCTAGACGTTTCATTTATACATCAATTTTTGGATTTAGATTATATACCAATCTTCCTTAAGATTTCTAAACTTTCTTTTAGCTTATCAACGCACCATATATTCATATTAAACCCAACCAAAAAAGTCAAATTCCGCAGCACCTTTTTAATTTGCAAAATAATTCCATTCTCCCCGGTTCCGCAACACACAGCGCGGAAACTCCATTCAAGTCAATTTACTCTAAGTCCGCCTGACGTTACATAATCGCCATTATTTATACGAATCCTTCCGGTCGAATGAAACTCTTCCGCAAGCAAAACCTTTGTCCAACACACACCAAGATCGATGATCGCAAAAGTTGCGCTCCAGCAATCTCCTCTCTCTCTCTCTCATTCCCCCAGCACCATAATATTTCGTTACACTCTTTTTCGGATTAACGAGAGAGATAGACGAGGAGTAGGGCCAAAGTCGCGCGCGCGTGCCTCTGACTCGCTGCGGGGTTGCGCCCGGCCGCGCGATATCAGGCAGCCCCGGAGCCGTATATACACGCGCTCTACATGGTCAAGCGAGAAACGATTAATAAAGTAATCATGTTCAGCCGGCGGTATCAATCATTTTCCGGCTCGGGGGCTCACCTCTGCCAGTGACAGCTCGAGCAACTATGCCTGCCGGCCCTATACCAGCTCCTACCCCGCGCGCCGCTCGAGATATTTGCTTCGATTCCATGCCGCCGACCGCTAGCCGGCAGATTCTGCCCTGGCTTATATACACACACCGAACGTGCTCTCTCTCCCTCTCTCTCTCTCTCTCTCGCTCTCTCTTCTCCCTCTACCTTTCGATCTACGCTGATGTCTGTATTACGAAAAATATAATTACGGGCCCGAGCGCCTACCTCCCCCGGTGGAGGTTCTATATACTCTTTTAATCGCGTGAGCGGCTGCGGAGTTGATAGGCTTTTAAAATAATAGCGAGAGGATCTGGACTTTTGTTATATCGATATTTGATTAAAATTTAAGTTTTAACGGAATTGCTTCATTGACGCTCGTTCCGAGTTGTTTGAAATAAATATTCAAATTTAAATAACCTGAGATTTTTTACGTATATCGATAAAGTTAAGCCAAAAGTAGTGAATAAAGAAGTCGAATAGAGCCCTCTTTCATATGAAATCTCCACGAGTGATAAATTCATCCAAGTTGTAACGTCAGGAATGAATCAAACGGAAAGATTCAAACATATATTACACACGTAGTTTAGTTATAAACACACATATACACACGCACACAAGTGAAGCGCGCTGAGCCAACGAGGCGAGCGCGCCTATAAAAGCGAGCTACCGAGCGCGAGCGGGCACTTGTCTTTAAATATTAATTTAAAGACAAGTGCCCGCTCGCGCACTTAAATTTTAAATATTAATATTTAACTTTTATTAATATTTAAACTTAATGAAAGAAAATTGCTAAAATCAGTTCGGGTTTTCCTTATTTACGCTTTATGGACTACAATGCGACCCTAGAATTCTTAGCAGAGTGCATAGGCCCGCCAGGGGAGGAATTTTTCACCGGAGTCATATACCCCCACCACGCGCTTATTTGTACTTATAGATTGGCGTTCTTATTGAGGGGTTACGATACAAAGTATAACTATCAAGGCGGTAGTTAAATAGGCGTGGGGATACGCTGTTCTAAGAATTCTACGAGAAACTCGAGAAACGCTCTTATTGCGGGAGCTCTTATTCCGGGGTCAAACTGTATATACAAATTGATTTCAATAATTCTTTTTGTTTAATTTGTGAAAAAATAATGTTTTGAATGTTTCAATAAGTTTATAAAGAAGTATAATATTTTTTTGAATTTAGAGAAAGTAAATAATATTGATAGTATTAATGAATCAAGGGTTTATTCCATTTATATAAAACTGTTTTTATAAGTTAAGACCAGCTCTATGAACTGTTACAGCTTATTAGTAAATAGTTGTTTATGAATTTCACTGCCAGAAAATTTTTGTTGTTTGATGTCATGCAGTCCCGAAATTCTGGCAAAATACATAATTTTGTTAAGATTGGGAGGTTAGAGACAAAAACCTGCTGTATATTAGGCACAGGAGCGCCAGTGATCGCTTCGCCTACTTGCGATCAGGGCGCTGCCGCGTCCTTTAATTATTTTCTCGAGAAAGAACGTACACACGAACCATTTCAACTCGCTCATCCCGTGCCAGATTCATTTTACAAATTCATCAAGCAATCCATTAAAAAAGTGCATTACATAAATTACATTCTTCCATATTGTACCCGTCACGGCTGTTCGACTTATTGTTCGCAAAGCCTCAGACTCGTACCACTCGATTAAGATATTTAATTAAACGCCAAAACAACGCGCGTATCCATTATGCTTGCGCGGCTGAATTTTTCGTGGAGCAAGATAAAATTCTAAATTAAGTTTTTGTTCGGCGCTCGAGGAATCATTAGCCGCTTGCGCGAGGCCCAAGCGATCTTAGCAGCCCGGCAATAATTTTCTTATTGTCGGATATTACTGCGCCGGCTTCATCTATTATCCATTATAGGAAACTTAATAGCCAATTTAAGGGAACACGATTTAATAAGTTGAATGTGCCCAAGCACGGCACACACCGCTCTGCGGGCACAAGCCATATCAAATCTATCCTCTCCTCTCCTCTCTCTCTCCCCCTCCTCTCTTCTTGCTCTGCCTTTTGTCTTGGCCGAACTTGAATAAGATTCAATCAACCGCGCGAATCCCGCCAAGACGAAAAAAGAGTCAAAAGCCGCCGCCGCAGCGTTTCTTCTAAAATCCACGTTCGCTTTCATCAATCTCGGAGAGCAGCCCGCGTGTTATGGATAATCTCGATAATCGATAGTATAAAAGCCCACACGGGCGCGCAATTTATTAAACACATATTCCAGAGAGAGAAGGGCTAGCCACGCGAGTTTTTCTACATCTGCTCTTTAATAACGTTCACTTATGCGATTAAATCTTTGCCGCGCGGATCCAATCAGTTCAATTGAATTCTCTTTCACGTAAAAGTGCCAGGACCCTGGGCGCGGGGCTGTATGGCTCGCGGGGCGCGGAGAGTGAGCGCTGGGGGGGGGGGGTAGAGTGCTACCATTAATACTCTGTACTTTAATAGGTTTACCCGGAGTGCGCGAGCGCCACGGCTTACGTGTATAGCCATATTGGTTCTATACCATATTTACAGATTACCGTACGATGGGAACGCGAAATATTCAATCCAATAAAGTTTAATCCTTGTTGCCAGGTTAGATTTACGCGCGCGCGGCGCTCGACCTGTACGCACAACCTTGCCGCATGCATTTTTTAATCTCGCTCAAAAATATCCTCTCGTTTGGGCTTTACGCTGTCACTTTATACCACTAACTTTTCATCTCGCCTACTCGACGGGCCGGCCTGTAAAAAAAGTCTAATTACTTGTAACGAAAATACGCGCCCTTTTAGCCTCCATTCTGGAAAATTTATTTTCCAACATTTTTCTTTATTCCCATGAAAATGGAATTTTTTGCTAGCCCCGAATTTATGCGGGGAAAAGCTCGCTGTGATGCTGCTTGTGCGTGAAATGGAGTAGAGATTTTTGGTGGAGATTCTACGGTTTGAGAGAGCGGCTGCTTGGCTTTGCTTAAACGAGTTCCGCAGCGTGTACACACGTGTGCTCTCGCTTCAAACCATGACAATGTGCCTTTTGTAGCTCCTGCGGTTTCTCAGCTGTATTAACATAACCGCGAAATGGCGCCCAATGGTCTAACTGCCTGCGCGCCTGGCTCTTCGTCTTTTCGCTTAGGCTACGATTCCATTCGATGTGTTTCTGAGAGCTGTAAATTTCAATTAGAATCTATTTTGGAAGTGAAATTTAACCTTGTTTATAGGAAATGCTGGAAAGCTTTTTGAGTTTATTTTTTTGAATCCAGCGGTTCCGTTTGATCGTAAATTTTTCGTTATGGAGTTGCGAATTGGAAAAAAGTTTTCCAGTCCTGTATAATTCGACTACTCTTTTTAGTCGAAAAAGTATCGATTAAATTCAAAGTAAAGCGTCTGCTGATTTATTCAAACAGAAACCACCCATTTAAAATCAAGCCATATTTCAATAATAAATTTTTTTTAATATTTCAACATTCAAAAAAACAATTGCGCAACAAACGCTCTCTCAACATTAACGAGGCGAAATCACCAGAGCTCCGCGCAAACGCCAAGAAACCGAGCGGCTATAATTCGGCCTCGAGGGGTTAGATCGGCCGTTCTTAGGGGGTCGCGATGCAGCAGAATCAGCCAAGCTCACTGGCAAAGTCTATATAGTGCTAGGCGCCAGCTGTAGCAGGATACATCGGTAACGCAGCAGCGGCACTCGGCTGCGAGAAACAGCGGCCTGCGCGCGCGTGTACACAAGGTGAGAGCGCGGGTATTATAGGCGCTGCGTGGGAGTTTTAGGCCTTTGTGACCCAGAGAGAACCTAATTAATTCCAGGGTAATGAGTTAGTTTCCCCTGGACTACGCGCGCAGGTAGGCTAGACCGGTATTCGTTTGCCCCGGGCGCCCTCGCCGCGGCTATATAGCCAACGAGCCGCTTTCCTCCTCCCCGCACTTTCCTCGGGCGCGTATTTCCACCTCTCGCCTTCGTTGGCCAAACTACTTCATGCGGAGTTCCATGCACTCGTGCTTAGATTAGATTTGATATTAATTACTTGCTATGGCCCGCCACGGCTCTCTCTCTCTCTCTCTCTCTCTCTCCCTCTCTATCACACACTCACTCTATGCTATGCAGTTGGCCGGCTATACGAGGGGTAGCTCGAGCGAGTGAGCCGGTACAGCCAGTTATAGTTCCGCCAAGTGCGCGCGAGCAAGCTTGAGCGAGCCTCCCGCATAACGCGCTATTCGATTTTTTTGGTGCGGATGCTTAGCTTTCGGCTATAGCCGTGGGATGGTTTCACTGGCGGTTGTTCTAATGACAATAGTTTAAGTTAAATTTTATATTAATTATTATAGCGTTTTTCGTAAAACTTAATAATTTGTATTATTAGATTGTTAATATTTGAACGTGTTTTTGACAACCGGAAAATGTCTATTAATTTAGACGAAAGAAAACAATTCGTAGATACGTTTATATTATACGAATTAATAATTCAGTCGGAATTATAAATTCTGCAAGTGATTGACGTATTTAAAATTTTACTTAATGAAATATTATTCAGCAATTATTTTACTGAACAGTTACCTGTAATTTATAATATTATTAAACAAAATTAATTACTCCCGACTTCCTTATTAATTATAACAGACGTCTAAATTAATAATCTGTCAAAACTTTTCATAACTAATTCAGCTTGATTATATCCGTCCGAATTATAACTATTATTGTTTCGAACGTTTCCGGGGCCAAAATAGTTCTTTATAATTTATGTGCAAAAACGGTGATTCATTATACCAAATTTGTATATTATCATGATTAATCAAATTGACGTCAGCCTCGCGTTTACCCTGAATTAGCGGCAACATTATTGAATTTCTTTCCAACGTAATAACGAAATACAAAAATAACAAAAAAAAGTATCAAAGTTTGCTCTCCTTAACGAGGACAGGTAAAAAAAAGAGAGAGAAAACGAACCACGCATGCTCGCGTATAAATTCGAAGAAAAATTGTGAAAAATTCTTCTCGCTAATTTGGACGCGCAGGAGGAGCTACGTACACTCGCTGCGAGCAAAATCATGTTGGATCACGGCTGCTGCACTACAGTTAGCAAGAGGGTGGCGGGGTAGGGATTTCGCTTTTCGCGAAAGAGCCAGGCGAGCTAGCGGCGAGGCGAGCTATTGCAATTAGCATGCTAATTAATAATGCAAACTCAATGAGCTGCCGAGGTCCACTCAGCCGCCGAGTGCTGTACGCGCATATATATGCGCTCGCCGCTTTCTGGAGTTCCGAGCTCGTCGTTCGATAATGCAGCCCGCGATTACTCGGTCAACCGGCTGGAAAACCAGCGAGCGAGCGATCGATGCCCCGAGAGGGGGGTGGCGGCAATGCTAGAGAACACTGGCTGATGTCGATTAAAAGAAACGTTCGAGAATCTCGGTGTTGGATCGTCTGTGCGGGGTAGGATTTTATCTCGGATTCGAGAATGTATGTACATAATTATGGCTTAAGTCAAGAAGGATAATGGTTTCCTCGTGCGAATTTTGGAGTATTCGCCACCGCATCTTGAAAAAGCCGCAATTCTCAAGATGATTCTTGGGTAGGCTTTTGGCATCTAGGATGAAGCTTCGTTGTCAGGAAGTAATCACTCGGGACGTCTGTGCTGGAAGAGCACGCGAATAGAAAATTTCAATTATTAATTCAGTAAGAACAAGAAAGATGGAGGTACTTATATTTTCTAAAATATCTATACAAACTCACCCAAGCGCGATGCTTGGATATTTGGTAATTTCAAAGATACTGAGGTATTACTTATTCTAACTAGTTTGTGGTTACGTAAACCTTAGAGATTCGAACGTTACCTTTGAGTCTTGATCTGATACATTTATAATAATGATAAACTCAATAAACTAAAACAGTACATATATTTCTAGAAAATAAAGTAGTCTTTTCGATGAGCGAGACGTCCAATAGCAGCGTGAGGGTGATAATCACACTCTTCGAGAAGATCATTTTAAACTGTAGATCATAATATAGTGCATTATTGTTCTGAGGTTATAAAACATATTTTTCTTTGCGCAATCAGAAAAAAATACGTCTTTTATTCCTTAGGATAATAAAAACTTATAAATCATACTTGTTAACATGTTAATTGAATTAAGTTCGAGTATAAAAGATGTTGAATAAATAAAAATATCAATTATTTAAGATTTGAAACTAATTAATAATTATTAATATTAATAATTAATCTGAAGTTTGTTTATTCATCTAATAATTATTAATATTAATATAATTAATTATATTATTTATTACATAATTTACATGAAATGTTTATGCAATATCTATATGAACGGATATAATAATAGGAATTATCGGTACACCATAGGCTTAACACTTCTTTACTAATTTTATATAAAATATTCATGATATGACATTATAATTCAGTAAATTGTAAGATTTACTTTTTCATAATCAAAAGGTAAAGCAAAATAATTATAATATATTATTAAGTTTTATTGAATGACGCAATAGTTAAAAGGGAATCAAATTTACTAAATGTTGAAGAACGAAATTATGATGGTACTAATAACGCTATTAATCAAAGTAATGATATTGCTGTTAAGAATCAAAAATTTTCTCAGATGCCGCTGAAGGTGAAGTCAATGATGATAGTAGATCAAAATAATTTTAATTTTACAATTGTAGGATCACCAAGAGAGGTCAAAGGAGACTATTAATTGAGATGATACGATTCTTATCAGAAAAGCAAAATCTGTACTATTGTACAATAATAGTATATTGTGCACTAAGGGTGTAAAGTGAGCTTTTTTAGACTGAGTATGGAATTTGCAGTATATGAGCCGAAAACGACTACTGCAAACACACGAGGTCAAAAAAGCTCACTAGCCCTTGGTGCACGCCATATTTTTTGTAACTCATGTATTGATTTTTGCGTTTTTTGATATATCTAAATAGCGGGTGAAAAGTGATCATTCTTGAGCACAAAAACCTCTGTAATGTTTTATTTAAATTTATATTTGATATCGTTTGAGAAGTAAGAAACTTAAGAAAACGAACTAAAAAGCATTTAAATACGATTTCTATTTAAAATAATAATTTTGCACATAAGATTTCATAAATGACGTTTGGGCGCCCACTGTGATGCGCCAGTCCAAAAACGGTCACTTTAGAACCACATTTTAGGTATCGTAAAACGCGAAAATCCTGCATGTGTTACAGAAAAAAATTTTTGTCCATATTGTGAACTCTACGACTCAAAAAACTGTTTAACAGCAAGTTCAGAAAAGGGGATGATGAAAAATGGTCAACGTATAGCAAGATAAAGATGGATAGGGCAAAGATGAAAGAAGAAAAGGAAGAGGCCAAAATGAAAATCGAAATTGATACAGATACTTGTATTAACATAAAAAACACGTATATTTAATATAAAGGATTTGTTATAAAATATGAAAACTAAAAGATATATATTATATTCCTGAATATTTTTCGTTTTTCAGACAAAATAATAATAGATTCATGAAAAATAATTTTTTTTTGTACGTTCATGGTGTCGGATAAAAAAGCATAAACTATGTTTTTTTGTCTAAATTAATTTAGATCGTATTCACAAATAACATCTAATATTATGCGAAATCATGAAAAAGGAAGTCGATAGAGACGCGGCTCATCAATAATTAAAAAAACCTTTCCCGCGCAGCACAAAATGTCTGATGCGCACTTTTCTACAATCATTGAAAAGAACACTTGTTCCTTGTAAAACCCTGATTATTCGAGCCGGCGCGGGCGCTCATTGAAGTTATATCTGCTGAATTCGTTCAATTAACATTTGCGGGAGCAGAAACACATCGGCGCTGCGGGTACGTGCCGCAAGTTAATGAACAGATTCAAAGCTCGCGCCCGGCGCAGAAGTTGCGTGCATGCGCGCGCGCCTGTAGCGAAAAATCTCGTGAATGCAATTACGAAGGCACACGCAAAATACGTTCGAGCGCGCGGAAGGCACTTTCAAGGGGGCTACGCTGCCTATACACTCTCAAGTACTGACGTGTACGCACATTATATTCAATAGGGCAGCTAATTAGTAATAAATTAATACGAGCAAACATTATCTTTACACGCGGCCTACAAGAGTTCGATGTTGCGAGATTTTCTGTTTTTTTCTATATGCGCAAGCGCGATTCTTTAAATTTCCCTGCGCGCAGTTTGCATCTCGCGTTACACTTTGGGCGAGTCTTTCGCATACTTTTCTACCGCTGCATTCATAATTTCTATCCTTTATGCAAACGCGAAAATCAAGGTAATTAAATACCGCATTCTGCGCGTTCTTTTCGTTATATTTTTTTTTAAAATGAAGATGTCTACTGCGCGAGTAAAGCTTTTTTTTTAGAGCTGCGTCAAACGTGTAACATGAGGCTGTTAGCTGGAAACCTTTTCGTTAAAGAGACACGCTATTACTTCGGTCCTATGGTTTATAAAAAGTGAGTTTTAATAATTCTTTATTTAAATGAAATTTACGCAATACCCGAACTCGACCGGTATTAATAATTCGAGTAACGCGAATATTTAGAAAAACAAAAATAACGAGAAAAAAAGCTCTTGTCAACGTTATCGGAATACAATTCCTTTGACAGTTTTTTCGGAGGAATTTGGTAACCCTGTCATACGAGGCTATACTGGTCATCAATCGACGCACAACATGGGTCTCGATATTTCAATGACCGCGACGGGACAGGAGTGCGCTGGCTGCGCGAAACTCGCGCGCGACGGCTCTTTCTTTTATACATCGAACTATGTGTATTATTATATTTGGAGTATTGAATTGGAATTCCGCGTTCGTTAATGTTACAAAAGCGGACGGATTGAAATTTTAAAGTACTCATATATGCGCAAAATCAAACAGCGCAATCCCGCATACGCGGCACGGCAAAATTATATTTGAATTAATAAAAGCCTGTTTAATCCTGCCAAATCCCCTGAATGACATCATCGCGCGTCCGCGTAGCTTGGCAAGTGGGGAAGGCTGGAGCGTGAAAAAAAAAAGTCGCGTACGCTGCCGCGGATTTTTCGGTAAAAATGAAATTTCAAACAATGTGCGCCTGATTCTCCCAGGCTTCGTCCGTCGCAATCGATATTTATATTATTCGCACTTAAACGCACGGAGAAACCATATTTCGGCTAGATTGACGCGCATTGACGAGCGTTCAATACTGCGCTAATTAGTTAAGCAGAGGCCAAGCATTATAAATTGAACGTTCAAACGCACGCGCGCTGCTAGAAGGAGGTATATATACGGGGATGGGACGACGGAGAGGGAGAGAGGAAATAACGATCGAGCACAAAGCTGCGCGGTATTGGATAATTTGGTGGCTAATCTAAATTAATAGGAGAGATCCGCGGATTCGGGGCTGCTGCGGCTTCAAGGTACAGGAAAGGCAGAGAGAGAGAGAGAGAGAGAGAGAGAGAGCGAGTAAGCGCAGGCTGGCGAGCACAAAGGGAAGACGGACTGGGACCAGGAGGAGCAGGACCGAATGGCAAACTACAATAGCTACGGACGGGGTAATACAGAGAGCGAGAGAGAGAGAGAGCGGTTGAGAGAGAGGTTAGTGAATTTTGGTTGGTTAGGCAGCAGACAATGATCTGCTTTGCCTCTTGTAATGGAAGACAAACAGCCTCGTCGCCCTTATCCCACTTCCTCGTTGGCGCGTTGTTGCGCATCATCAACGGTTCCTTCCTCCGGCTCGCTCGGTGCACCTAACGACACTCGCTGTCTTCCGCAGCAAGACGTACACGTGCGCTTTCTCTCTCCATCTCTCTCTCTCTTTCTATCTTTCTATCTTCGAGCATTGTCTTCTCCGCTCGCACCCACTTATCAGATGTTCAAAATATTTTCTGCTAATGTTCCGTCGGCTACGATTATGAGTTAGACGACGGGATTTCGCTTCTGGGGATTGATGAAATTATTTACTGAGTTTTTTCTTTTATCATTCTTTTATATAATTATATAAATATATTGGATTTTCTTTAATACTTAACAATGGATAGCTTGTAAACATCCATTTTGGTAATACTTAAAAAAAATTAGAAACAAGAAAATATTTTATAGTACCTCAGTTACACAGTGTACGCAGTAGATTTTATAAAAACATGATGTAATAGTTAATTTCATATAAATTTTTCCTAAAAATTATGAAAAAAGTACAATTATAAACTATAAATCACGGTATCATTGTTCTTGTTATACACATGTTTCTAAAATATGAGTAATATAAGTAATAAATCCATGTTTTGATCACTTACAACTTTACCCTAAATTAATGATTTTTAATTAAACAATAAGTCGTCTAAAATAGTATCTTAGTTATACTTTGTCACATAAAGATATAATTGTTAATTTTTGTAAAATAAAATTCATTTTGTTTAACTTTGATTCATCAAATTTGTAAACCTACCCTTGTTAGTTAGAACCATTTTAGATTTTTCTATGTTGTAACAAAATTAGATATTTTATCAAATAAAACGACTACTTCAAATAGAAAAACTTGTCTCCTGTATGTAAGCGTATAAAATAAGTCTTTTTTATTTGGAACCGTCGAATTAATATTTCAAATATACCTTTTTATTCGTGATAATTGTAATTACAGATAATAAGGCACAATTTAAACATGTTCTGAAAATAGTGAAATTGAGACTCCTGAATAAAAAATAAACATCCGATTTAAAAATTGCCAACATTAACAATACGGGGCTCTGCAGTATAAGTACTGGTCCTCAATATATTGTCTGCCGATTACCGATTGAGTATAAGTCCAATGCCGATTTGATAAGAATGGTCCAATGTTGGAATACTTTCTTGCTACAATGCAGTATACCAGCACTCAGCCAATGTTGCTTGAAGAGTTAATTATTTTTTAGCACTCATTGAGAATTTGTGCCTTGACTGACCCAATACAGAAACAAAGAAATTTGATGAGATGTGAGGAGGCAAACATGGTATTGAGACGTATACTGCTCCCAGTTTATTTCTGCCTGCGTGACTACCTAAAGGATTACCCATTTCATATTCATCAAAATATACAAACAGAGGAAGTACCAGATGATTTTTAAACTTAGCAGACATTTTTTTCCAAAGCTTTCCTCGTATAAAATTTACGATAATTGTTTTTTCTGATTCTAATTTTTTCTTTTAAGTTTTTAATTCTTGAAATAATCCAGGTTGATCTAATAACAATTTTAACGATTCTTTTAGGGAAATGCGCTGAGCATATACATGTTCCTCTACTTCCATTAAGTTACTTTTGAATTTTTTTTTTTTTTTATTGTCTAGCACATATTTTTCAGGCATTGAAAACATACATCTTTCCTTTAAGATATTCAATTTCTTATATTCCGTTGAGAAAGGACCAAAATGACCTTTATTTTTGTTTAAAATGTCGACAACGTTATTTATTATTAACGAAGAACAGTTATTGTCTAATTCAGATTGCAATAATTGTGCTGATAGAATAAGTTTACTCATTTATTTGACTACTATATTAACGATATTCCTACTTAAATTGGGATATTTATACAAAGATAAAATAATCTTCAAGATTTCTTCATAATTATTAATTTCTGACTTAATTTTAAACATATTAAAATTTTTTATAATTAAAAATTTGTAATTATAATTAATGAAGTGTTAATCTTTAAAATAGATTTTTTTTCTTTGTGTGCATTTTTCTTTTTAGATGCAGCTAACCTATTATGCACCTGATAATTTGTGTTTCAACAGTTAGTTTGGAGGATAATTCCAAAATTTTAATATCGTATTATTAAGAGTTTATAAAGTTGAAATTTGTTTGTAAAGTAAAGAGTCTGGTTCACGCGCACGCCGCTAGGTGGCTCACTCCTAACCCTGGCAATCACGCTGTAGGAAAAGCTATCTTATGTTAAAGTTCGAAGTGAATAAAGGATTTTTTATGTAGATAATTAAATATTGTCTTGTTTAATTATCCTCTCCTCTGGGTGGATCATATTTCTGGATGAACAACCACACATGCGCGGAGACTTTCGGATAGTTTGCATTTAAAGCAAAAAAAATCTCAAAACATACTCCGACAGCTTCTGTGGGACTACTTAAGGAATACGCAAATCGTTAACAATCACTATTGATTGGTGAATGCTATTTAAGAATCCTATTATTGCGATTAGGGCTGAATGCTTGTATTCGTCTTTTCACATAGGGCTTGCTGCCTCATTTGAAATTATTTCAAATCAGCAATAGTCTAATAATTAAAAATCACTATATTTATATATAAACAGTTAGTTTTAGAAGAAAAATATATACCTACCATCATCATTTAATGAATCGTATTCTTCAATGAGTTCCTTTGAATTAATTTTATTTTTATTTGCAAAAAGTTTTAATTTTCTCTCAATAACGTTCCAATTATGTTGAAATGAATCATAAAATTGTGGGAATTAGGCTTTAACGTCTGCACGCAACTGTTAATAAAAAATATTTTTTTAATCCATTTATTGAGGCATAAAGGTAGTATATACCAGTATCATTTCTTACCAACATGTATCCTAAAGGTCCTCTTAAACATTTGAAGATGTTAAATAATTCAGCAATGGAAATACTTCTGTATACTTTTCTTGATTCAAAAGTAGCATTCCAAATTTGAAAAATTTCATCAGAAATTTCTATGGCATTTTCTAATATTTTAACTTTATCTGATACATCTTTGTCTAATATTTGAACTGTAATATTCATAATAATTGAAATATAATTACAAGAATAATATAATATTGTAACTGTAATATTAAAAGTATAATTAACAACATAATCATTTAAAATATTATAATATTTTAAATGTAATATAATCATCTTCACATAATATGAAAATCATCATGCACTCAGTGATTTATAAAAAATTAAATTTTTAACTGATTCATTAACGTATAATAAACATAATTATGATGATATAAGGCTAAACATTTATATATTAAATAATACTTATCTGAAACTTCTTTTTTCTTGGTTTATGCAGTTAAAAATGCATAAAAAGACATTTTTTATCGCACTTGAAAATGTCGCTTAGCTGTTCTTGTAATTTTACAATTTTTCTTCTATTCTGTAAATATGTTAAAATAAAGGTTATTATAGGTGAAAATTTTTATAAATATGCACATACTAATCTTCATATTTTCTAATAATGCAGAGTTAAACTAACTACTTTTAATATTTCGTTATCAATAATTACTACAAATAATCTTACTAGCAAACATATAAAAATATTAATGTTCTATATTAAAATTCTTTAATAAAAAAGTTAAATCTATCATTTGTACGTTTATGATGAGAGTAATGATATAGGTTATAAGACACGCAATATATGCACTACTAGACACCATTTTATGCAAAATACTGTAGAGAGTTATGAAAAAATACATAAACTATTTCAATTCTTAAAAGAAAACGTAACTCTCATTTATCACGATTTTTTAACACCGACACTGATAAAAATTTCTGGAGGACGTTCTCTCGCTGTAACGGTGTTCATCTCGAGTTTAAATTAGAAAGTCATTTTTTAAGATATTATACTAAATGATAATAAAAAGCCTCTAGAGTATAGCATGGGACTGAAAGGTTGAATTTTTTATGTCGAGAAAAACATTAGTTGCCCTATCAAACTTTTTCCCCTATAATTCGTATTGTTATTTTCGCTTCGCTAGGGCGAAAAACGTCTCACGAGGCAAATAAAATAACCACCTTCCATACCTGTATCGAAATGTACTATTATCAACAGAGTTAATGGAACATCTTCAGTCCTATTTATGATCGAGCGTCACTAAGAAACTCATGTCCAGGCTAGATTCTGCTTGCTTTGCAAAAAATATAAAAGCTTAAGCCGATAAAAGCTTTACATGAATTTGGTATAAGTGAGAAAAGATTAATGTAACTAGTTTCAGTAAAGATAGATAAATTTGAAATTTCAATTTTATAAAATAAAACTTTTTTATGGCTGCGTTTTGTATGGTATTAGTATAGAAAGGGGTGCGAGTAAACCACTCAACTCTTGATTTTTCCGGATTAAGTCATTTTAATTCCTAAGCCTACAATTGCTTTTTAGCGGATTATTTTAAAACACTTTCATTTCAAATCCAGAATCCTATTTTGTACTCTCTTTAAAAATTTGCAAACTATTTGTAAAGGTTCTTTAAAAGCTTTACAAATTTTTTAAAATAAAAAGTTTTTCTTTTCTACAATTACTAAATGACATTTCCCGGAACTTTATAAGTATTACTCAATTATATAATTATCCAAATTGCAAATCTTACAATTTTTCGAATTATTTCAAAATTTGCAAAAGCTAAAATTTTTGGAAGTATTATAATGATAATTTACAGCTTACTCAAAAAATCGTAGAAAAAGAATTTAATAACAAAAATTTGCAATTTGTTTCTTCTTGATTCTACGCTTCTTAATTAGTCCTATGTTACACTACGAATTAATCAATTTTTTTGCCTATATATAGGCAAAATATATAGACATTGTAGGATTGCAATGTAATTAACTGGTTTAATAAATAAATAAAATAAAAATAATTAAGTGACTTATCACCGTTCTTAAAACTTTTTTATGAACAAATAAAGTGACCAAGCAATTCTCGCCACTAGAAAGCAAAAACACAAGCCGAGAGAGAATTAAAGAAGAAAGAATTAAGTCAATTACATCCCGCGCTTGACCATTGCGCGATGATTTATCTATAGGATGCGCGATATTCGGTCCGGCGTGACCCTTTCGCAGCTCGTGAAACTCGCTCGGGCAATAAAACACCGGCCACTTAAAGAAACACGTGGCGCGGCCAGAAAAACACGCCCCGCGCGTTTCGCCCGCTCGTCATTCACTCGGCTCTTGGGCTTGCCGCTCGCGCGCTAATTATTATCGAGGGGCTCGCGCGCAATTTGCGCCATAGGCCGGTTATCTCCGGAGAGACAAGTTATTTTACGAACCCTTCGCAAGCGAAAACGGCCAAATATTTATGACACTCGGATACTCGGATTCTCCCTCGGCGTGTGTTGTATATAGTGGATAGGAGAGGAAGAAAGACACGAAGAATCGCGGATAATTTCAGGTGTGAGAAAATTACTTTCGACTCGTCAGTCTTTGTTGGCTTGCATTGTTGGGGCCTTTTAGTTGTCGTAAAAGTGAGTTATCGGCGAAGCGTCATTTAGCAGCTAGTAAGTATCTCTACGATGAACCGCGCGCCGTACGTGTACCTTCGTTTCATCGTCGGCTATGCGTATCAGTAAACGGAGTCCTTTTCGAATTCTTTTTTACTCTATCGTATAATTAAAGAAGCACGGTATTAAGTGTCTCCGCGCGCGGAGCTGTAACACTATAACCTTTTAGCACAAAGCAGAGGAATTCTTTTGAAGCGCGGCAAGCGCAAGTAAGATATATTCGCCGTGCGCACTTGAAACAAGAGCTTAAAAACAAAGCAGGCCGAACGAAAAAAAAAAGGAGAAAAACGAGCGAGCGCGCTCTCGCGGATGCTGGGGAAAAAAAAGTTTAACCACATACAGGCGGGCGCGCGTAATAACTCGAATTCAAATGGCCATGCGTTGCTCCGCATGTGTCTTTTCACTCCCTCTCTCTAGTGCTAAATTTTTTTTTTTTTTTTTTTTTGTAATCGTGACTCACCTCCCTTTTGTGCGGCGAAACCTTGCACGCGCGTTAACGAGTGGCGCGGCGAATGTCTATCGATACCGATACCGACTCTATATACCAGTTGGTTATTTTACCATTTTTCTCGTCCTCTTTCTCTGGCGCTTGGGCTTTTTTGTTTTTTACGGGGGGGACGGCGCGTTAGCCGATGGGAAAAGTTGAGGCGCGCGTGTGAACGCGCATCGATATGACGTTATCCAATTAAAAAGCTGCCTTTGTGCGACCCGAGAGCTGTCGCAGCCAGTCACCCCCGGCGGAGAGCCGATACACGCGCGCGCGCGCGCCGCTCTTCCACCCCCGCATCGCGCGCTCTCCCTCTCTGCCCCGCGGCCGAACTGATCGAAATGAACCCCTTCGCGCGCAAAAGGCCGCTTCCAATTAGTGCGCGCGCCCCGGCGCTGCGCCGCACGGGCCTAAGCAACTTTTGCTGAATTACTCAGCTTAACGTTGCTCTTGTGTGTACGTGGAGGATCGCGCGCGCGCTTGCAGACTTCGTTTATGTGGCCACTGTGCTTATACTCGATCACCGCGAGATCCGCGCTCTTTTCGTGGACGACGGTTGTTATGTTTTTAGAAGGAATGTGAGCGACTGTCTTTTTGGGGCTGGTGGAGAGTTTTTTTTCTAATGCACTGCCATCGTTGAGGATTGAAATTGGTAGTGTGGATAATTAGTGAATGGCTATAGATTTAATTGTTTATAAGCGATTTCGATTCTCACATACTCACTAATAAATTTATGAAAAACATTCAAATCCCTTTTCCGAAAAATTATTCAATACCATATAAAATAAAACATCTCGTATTTTTCAACGACGAATTAAAGCATCAAACGGAGCTTACAATATTAAACCATAGATCCTCGCGGCGACTCGCTTAATCAGAATCAGCAGGGGAATTATCAGGAATTCCTTCTTCGCCGGCGCATCTCGCTACTATTTCACGTTGCTATACATAAGAAACGCGCAATAAAAGGCTATCTCCTTACAAGCGCGATATACGCACACCGAGAAAGCGGCGGCAAGCGCGCAGAACAATAGAGTCTACTCTCTCTAGAGAAGTAGTAGTAGGCGATAAAAGGAGCGCGCAGCCTCGGAGATGTGTCCGTCCGCGAGCTCTACACGTGTTCTAATTGCGAGTCGCGGCGCTCGAAAAACCAGTTTTCCGCGTAACGGAAGAGCGCGCGAACCGTTAAAGTGGCCTCGCGCGCGCGGGCCTCCCTCGCCTCTCTTTCTCGCTCGTCCGCGCGCGCGTTATTTGTAGCCATTAGCGCGCGTGTTTGCGCGTCCGGTTAATTAGACCAAATCAGCCGGGGCGCGCGCCCGTGTAACAGCTCCGACGTGAAACTGTGTGCGAGCTGCGATTTATGGGCCTAGCTGGGAGGGTGGTTGTGCTGCTGCTGCTGGAGAATGAGGTAATAGCGCTGATATCGCTCGCGCGGCCCACGCGCAAAATTCCGTCGGTTGACGTTGAAGAGAATAGGCGTTGTGGGAAGTTGCGATGATGTCGATGACGCCGCGGAGCGAGTTGACACGCTGTATGGGTGAGCGCAGATGGTTGCCTTACGCTAGGCGCTTTGGATGTCTTGGTAAATGGACACTGCTTTTGTGCAGTGTATTTTTTTTTCTTTCGGTTCATTATTTTAGGTACTACTACGTAAAAAAATTTTACGTTATGAAATATTAAATTATTGAGTATTGCATTTATGAGTTTCGATTGAAGCCTTGTAAAAACATTGCATGCTGTGATTGTTTTAAGCAATTTCCGGAATATCGAAATCACATACTTGTTCGGAGCTTTCATCACGTATTGCGCTGAAACGTTTATAAATTGAAAAATGTTTGGATAAATAAATTAAATTTTTTATCGAATTTTGCCGAGTGGTTAAAGCAGCCCTTCGTAAAATCCTTGTGCCAATGAAATGCAGAAGATATTCAATTACAGGGGCAAAATTTTACATCAAATCATATATCGCGCATCGTAGAAACAAAGTTTTCCGAGAAAAGTTGTATCTATTAGATTTAACGTTTAATAAAGTTGGGCAGCTCTACTTGGCTTCCCGGCAAAATGAAAATAAGCGAAATTCAATTACACGCATTAATATAAGGCTGCGGCCTGCAATCAGGCTGATTGTTATTAAAAACTAAATATATGGATCTAATATAACGAAGCCTATACGGCAAAGAGCGAGACAGCCCACGCATCGATTCTATTTTATCGAGGCAGCAAGTAGGTTAATTAGTATCTGACGCTATCAAAAGTTCATTTCTCAGTATCGCTATATACCTCGCTCTAGCCTGCTCTCTCCCTCTCACTCCCTCACCAAGCTGAGGGTGTATAAGGAAGGAGCTAGAGAGAGAGAGAGAGAGAGAGAGAGAGCGAGCTAGAGTGACGAAGACGGAAGGCCAGCTAGCTAGCAGGGCGCGCAGGGGGATCAAAACCGTTGAACCCCCGGTCGAAAGTTTCAGATTTAATAAGCCCTCGCGAATGAGAGGTATGGGTTTATTGCAGCGCAGGTATATATGGCCAAGGGTGAGCTATAGCAAGCGTGAGAGAGAGAGAGAGAGAGGAAAAGACGAAGTGGGTTAGACAAGGCGAGAGTGCACGTGTGTGTGTGTGTGTGTGCGCAGAAGAAAGAGAGGGGAGGGGAAATATCGGCTATGCGGGGGTGGCGGGAGGGGAGAGGGAGGCAGCACATACGCTGATTACTCAGCGTACTAGCTCGGCTCCCACCTCACCCCTCCGCCCCTGACATTATTAATAATGGATCCAATACACCGATCCACACAGTTTACCCACTCTATCTCGCTCGCTCTGCCTCATCTACTTTATCTTTCGCCTCCGCGTCTATATATATATACGCGCGCACAGCGCCGTCTTTGCACCGAAATTAATTTATTAATTAATTAACGCATCTAATCTGGGCGCTCGCGGAGGAGGACAGCTGCGAGAAAATGAGTTTACCGCTGACGTCTATGTATACGCGTGCGCACCCACACACCCACGCACACCCAGCGCGCTTCGTGATTGTCAGTCTCTCTTTCGATATAAACGAGTCGAATAAAACCAAAGCGGCAAAAAAAAGAGAGAGAGACACGAAGAGAGCGAAAAAAAGAAGGACGGGGGGAGGACTAACGAACCACTCCGGAAAATTAAATCCGACAAACTACAACTATACGGCGGAGCGCGGCGGGGGCCCCGCGATCATTCGTTATACACAACGGCCAAAGGGGAAATTCCCTCGGTCTCTTGTTACAGTCATTCATGCTATCTGAGCGATGTATTTTGTTTTCTCCAGCGAGGCGCGATTGCAATTCGGCGGCTAGTTCCGGCGCATGAATTTTGAAAATGCGCGCCCCCGCCGGCTCGATTTTTCTATGTACACACGCGGCCCAGCGATCGCGGCAGAAATAGGCAAAAGGGCCGAGAAGCGCGCGGAATTTTCACGAGCGAGCGGCGACTCGCGGTGGTGCCGCGCTTCGTGTGTATGTCTCTATTTTTTTCCCCCCGCCGCGCGAATCGCTCGCTTTTATTGCGAGCGCGCAAATCATACAGCGTTTACAGGAGCGCGAAGGCTTCCCGCTACCGGCGCCAGCGCCGCCGGTTCATATTAAATTTTTTCCAATGTGTTCAATTTGCTGTAAACAATGGCCGTGCGGCCGCCCACGCTGCCTATATCGCGCCGCTCAAATACACAACGGATCGCTCGCTCTGTCCGGCCGCGTGTATATAGCCAGCTCTCTCTGCAGGCCCAAAAGAGTGTGCAGAGCCAGAGAGAGAGGGAGAGAGAGAAACAAAGGGAAAGAGAGTCGGGTGCGCGCGGGCTCGCTGGGTGGAAGGTATGGGCGAAAAAATACTAGCCAACTCTGCGGACGGAAATACGAAATTGGTTTCAATCATTTCGTCACGGTCAAATCCCTCCGCGTCCAGCTCGGCTCGCTCGTTCTCTGTGTGTACTCGTTGAAAAGTGCGCGTAAAATACTTTATATCGAGATACCGACACGTCTGTCATATCGTTTTCAACTTTGGTAACGTTTTAATTATCATGCGCTCTTGCGCTTTATTCGCTGCTGTCGTTTTGCGCTTGGAATAATTTGGCTCTGCGAGAGTTAATTTTTCGCGTGCCGTTAGCTATGGTGTATACAGTCGGAAAAATTTATGCGCGCCTCATTAGAATTTTCAAAATCGGTAATTGCGTTTTGAGAAAGAGAAGAAAACGATCGGCTCGCTCTCGCCCGGCAATAATAGCCCGTTAGACGGGGGGAAAAATGTAAAGTACTATTGCGTGTTTGAAAGCAGTGCGCTGCTCTATAATTGACTTGGTAATAACGGAGTAATCATAAGAGTTACACCTTCTTCGGACGCTCGGCAGACGAAGAAAAGGAAGAAAAAATAAGGCTCTGGGGGTCAGTATGAAAGGGCGGGCCGAAGCCCAACACTTATGGGAAATTTGAAATTCAAATTGCTCCGGCAGTTTGATCTATTCAAAAGTATAAACTCGCGCGGTGCGTAGCTAGAAAAGACCTTTTGACTCGAAACAACTTATTAACATTCTTGGCTATTGGTTCTTTGAAGCTATTATACATCTGCTTCTATCCATCCCTTTTTTCTCAATACCCTAAACTAAAAACCACGTTCACAGAACTTAAAAATTCGTAGAAAGAAAAGAAAACAGCTAAAAAACAATAAACAACTAAAAGAACGCGGCTACAAAAGCGCACGAGCAATCCCATCGATTATCCACTTCCTCCAATCAATTCTATTTGTTCAATCACGTTTAACCGCACAAGTCATCGCAGCAAACACCGTTAAGAATTCAGCCTGTCCAGTCCGCAAACAGCTATTACCGCGCACTACACACACACACAGCTCTAACCGAGCTTGCGCTTGCATCGGAGGGGAATCTTAAAAACGCGAATAATTTATCAAGGCCGCTCGTAATACCGTCCGCTTGCGCGCGCGCGACACTGCATCACGCGCGGCTTATATTCAGCGCGGAATCCGGCGCAGCGCGCCAGCCTAATAGGGATAAATACCTAATCGTACCTAAAAGCTGACAAATATGATCGGCCCTAATGGCTTCTGCATGACGCCCCCCGCCCTCGTAATGGATAACCGGCTGGCGTGAGAGAGGAGGGACGAATCGTCGCGGCTAGGCTAGCCGAGAGCGTATATACGTGGATGAGAAATGAATTAATGAACGCGGCTGAGAGAAATCCCTTGTTCGCCCCCCCGGCCGCGTGGTTACAGCGTATAAGCGCGATGGATTAGCCGGGCTGATTCACGCGTGAGCTGGCTGTGTTATGTTGACGATTGTTTTATGAGGAAGTTTGTGCGAGTTTTGTATACGTGACTTTTTTTCAAGTTGCTGGTCGGGTGTGATAAGAGCGGGTGAATCATTGCTTCGTTGCTTTTTTTACGGTGTTTCTGTGTACGTTCGAGGCTGCGGCAGATGACGAAAGTATTGAATCATCAATAAAGGCTCTGGTTTTCGCGCGACGCCCATTCGCGAAAGAAAGAAAAACGAGGCTAACCGCGCGGAATCATCCAATAACGGGCCGCCCTCTCTTACAATGAAGATACGCGCATAAGAACGGGGGCCCGCTAACGGCAAGCTCGAAGAGGCTCGAAAATTAATCACGAGAATCGATCGTCGCCGCGGCGGGAAAAAAAATTGAGTTGTTCCGTGCGCCTGCGGTGTAAAGAGAAAAAGAGCGCGAGAGAGAGAGAGAGAGAAAGGAAGCAGGAGGCTCAGGAGAGTGCATTCTGCCCGGTCATGCCGGCCGATGAAGCTATTCGTTACGCGGCGCGAGTCCCGCGCGTCGGCATAATTACGCGTCGTTAATTATTTCGCAAACGCAGCTCTCTCCCCTCGGCGTATCCGGGCGAGCGATCGGATTTTCGCTACCTGCGTTTTCGCGTGCAAGCTCCTCGAGAGTGTAGCTCGCGTAAAAAAACGAAAGAAGGAGAGGAAAAAAATGAAACAGAACAGATGCAATCGGTGCAGGCGAGAGAGAGAGAGAGTGACTGTGGGCGCCCCCCTCGCCGATATTGCGGCTGCCGTGCAAGCGGCAAGCAGAAATTTATGCACCGCCGAAGAAAAAATTGGCCCCAAATGACTGGCTTAATATTCGCGGGCAATAAGAAGTTATTGTCGGGCCGACACTTTATCGCGATGAAATTTCCTTAGACGTGATAAATAGCCGGCCGCTCGCCTATGGGCGCAAGCTCGCCGCGAGGCACCTCGAAATAGCTGAAAGTTACTTCGGCCGAAAGGCTACCGTGGCTTGCACAGCTTTCTGGGATGTGTGATATTGTTGGTTTCTTTTTTAGAAGTGTTTGTTTAATGATTAGGGTTTGTTTTGGTGTGTCGATGGATTTTATTGTAGATGTTAGTGTGAAAGCGATAATTAATGGTGAGATTATAGAGGATCAGCAGCTTATATTCTTCTTTTTTTGACAGCGAGATAACGTTAACAAATGAGATGCTCGGGTAAATGTAAATCGGATAAAACAGCAAATACTCGCAGTAGAATTTTCTATTTTCTTTATTAGTAACATAAATTCAAAAAGAACACGTTTCGTTCATCCACTAAACAATATTTTCCAAAAACTGTAAAAAAAGATCAATAACAACAAATCGGTGCGTTAGCGACTGTACATCCGCGAGTAACACACGCGCACACATATTTACTGCATCGCAGAGTAGGGGCTAAAGGGGGGGTGGCTGCACGAGCGGGCGCGTGAGAGAAGGGGGCACTTAGAGGCGACCGCGCGTCCAAAACTTGGCCATTACGTCTTGGCCTGGCAGAGGATCTCATGCAGAACTTTGGCTTCTCGCGACATTTCCATATTCTATAAGGGAGGCCGCGGCGGGAGGAGGGGGGGGGGGGCTGCCTGCAATCGTACGACCGAACTTTCCTCGCGGCGCATAGACTCAATCCGACACCATCGAACAACTTTTTTATCTCTTAACGCGCCTCGACGTGTTTACCGAATCCGTAAATTTCGAAATTCCCGCCAATCGAAATCGTCCCATTACCAACGAGCTTTAGCCTCAAAATTCTATACTTCAACTCGTTATAATAGTATACACACACCGTTAGCAGCAGTTGGCACACCACGAATTTCCCGAGCACGCCGGGAAGACGCGAACGAGCTTTTTCGGCGAGCGCAGCCGCGGCCCGTTAAAAGCTCCGTTGCGAGAGCTTGCGCGCTCGCGGCGTATATCCGAGTTGAGCACCGCTTGGAGATCCGGTAAGTGGGCCCCCGTGTCACCCCCTAATTGCTAACCAAGAACCGCCGCAGCAGTCGTCGTCTCTCCCCCTCCCGCCTATACCCATCCCCCCGCGTAAGCTGAGTACGCGGCGGCGTCGGCTGCCTCCATCGGGACATGGGAAATGCGTTATATCGCGCGGTCGAGCCACCACCGCCACTAGCCGAGCTTTTGCTCGTATACACGAGTTCGCCTAACTCTCGCTCTTATTCTCTCCGTCCTGCTTTCTCTCTCTCTTATTTCTTCTTTTTTTCGCGACTCGAGAGGAGGATAAAATAAACAGCCGCGGCGTTTCCCGCATTCCGCACTTTGCATTTCGAAGATCGAGATATCGAGTAGGCGACGCACTTTATTATGCGGATTCAGGAAGCCGGGGCTCGCGTGGAGAGCGCGCGAGATGATTTATGCAAACGACCGCGCGCCCCTTTCTCCGCCGTAATGACGAGTCTTACCGAATTTCTAATTTGTTTTTTTTTTTGTTTTGCTGGATTTCTTTTTTCGTCGTCGCCGCGCCGATCGGCCGGAACGATAGCCGTGCTTTTCTGAAAAATGTTTACTTTATACTATGGTAATTTGGGTTCGCTTTGTGTACGTGTGGACTTTTATACTAGTAGAGAGTTTGAAAAAACTTTTTTCCACTCTCGTTTCTTCAGCACGCTAATTCTCGTGCAGTTTTTATTAACACTCGAAAGTCAAGTTTATTAAGAACAATAAACGTCTCTTTGCAAAAAGTGACTAATTAACAAAAAAGCGCACACAGCGAGGCCAATAAGCTCCCCCGTTTTATTTAGCCTGTAACGGCTTAAAATAATAAACAAGAGTAAATTAATTACGCTCTTTACTAGAGCGGAAGAAGATTCCTCCCTCTTCTCTTCCTCGTTTTTTGCGCCAAGGTGTATATAACGAAATTCAAATTCAAACGCGAAGCGCGAGC
>JAPYZA010004437.1:0-14602 GCA_030522685.1 Eupelmus azureus | reverse complement strand
GGAGCATTGTTGTTACATATATTATATAAAAGAAATTAATCGAAATATTTAAAATTATATGTATGTGCATTTACATTAAGTTTAGTTAAAAATTATATTGAAATTAATAGAATCATATATTCAATATTTAAATTTATTTATTTTTTTTTTAATATAATACAAAAGTTTTGTTTCCTTATAATGTACATTAAATTCAAAAAATATTTCAACAGTGTAAATTATAAGAAGGACGTTTCTCATGTAAATATGAGCCGATTTTTTACTTTACGTGTGATTTAACCCTAGATTTAACAACCCTAAAATTAACAAAATATACAAAGATTTATAAGCGGGTACACATGCACTTGTATCTCGCATTTCGGAAAATTATTTTGTATTTGTACTGATAAAATTATCTTTGGAAATAGATAGCTTGTAAAATATTACAAGACTTATTATACAATCCCACAGTTACGAACTGTTGTAGTATTTCCAATTACAAACTTATTTGAATAATCGCTCTGCACACTTTAAGCCATTGTCTGACCGGACTCGCTTATTATCTACTTCGATTAATACGAAGCTTCTCCCATTTATCGTTCTAATTAGCGTTTACTTTCTAACCGCCCGTTCGCGCTCAAATACCCCAACGCAAAAAACCACCAACCCACCACATTACCATTCCGCAAAATACTTTCAAAACTAACTCATGACAGTCAACGCCCGATCATCGCACCCAAAAGCACAAACAGAAAAGAAAAAAACATCATCCACGTAATCTGGCGTTACGGCTTCGCAACTGCGATAAAAGCCAGTGGAAGAAAAAAAGCATAAGCGAACGGAAGCCAGCAAAGCCGCGGAGCGTTCGATCAATCAACGCTCGGTGTACGTAGCCAGCGCTCGCCGAAATAGCTGGCTCTCTGACCGTGTCCTTGGGGTCGCGCTCGCCGCTTGTACGCACAATCGGCGAGATGAGCGATGCTGCGCGCTGCGGCCGCGTGACCTGGAAATCGCGTACCATCCGTATGGGCCCCCGCGCGCGCGCACGCACGCACCTTAGCCAGTGCTGGAACGCGCGCTTCACTCTCAACTACTATATACTAGCTGTGTGTGTCGCGGGGGATCCCATTTTTTTTTCTTGTTTGCGAGCGCGCGGCGACGCGTGCTACCTGTTGGGAGCGAGCAAAATGTGAATTAATGTGCCCGGGGCTCGGATTTAGTGGAAGCTGCTGCTGGCCATTGGTGCGTAAGATTTGTTGGAGATGGGTGAGGATTAAGGATGGCTGTAGTGGGATTAGGATGGTTTGCTGAGCTTTGGGAAGATGGGTTTGTTGCAGGGTCAAGTGTTTTAATTGTAAAGGAGAGTTAGAAAGTATCGTGGAGTTGTGCGTTTTTGTTGGAATGAAAATTTTAATAAATGTTTGGTATTGAAACGGTACGTTATGTTTTTTAGTGTTTTTAGCTGAATTTTGTATAAAACATTAATTTAGAGAATCATTAAATTAATCGTGACTTCCGTTTAGTCATACATGAAGGTGATAAGTGCATAAAATGAAAAAGACCTTCGTGGTTAAAAGTTTTTATTAGAATTTATTAGAATCGCACTCTAATTCATTGAAAAGTAATATCCTGTTCCGCCTCTTCTATAATATCCTGTTTTTAATAGAAAATAGGGCTCTGATGATATATTGGTTAAAAGCCACTTTTCAAATAATTATCGATAAATTGGAATTTTATGTAATGCATAATCTACATGTACAATTACCATCAAAATTCCTAAACGATGAGAAATTCGATCACTTTTAACCCATTGGCAAAAGAATTTTTGACCCATTTATAGATGTTTATGTTTTACTTTAAATAAAATCCTATGTATGAATATACAAGTACACGTCCAAAAACGCTAGAAAGCATCGAAAATTATTAGTGAAACTAGAATGCTCTAATTTTCATCTGGTGTTTGCTTATCATCAAAATAGTATTTATATTGTGATAAAATGAGTTATAAACATTGCGTAATAAAATAGTTGTAATTAATTTGAAAAAAGTACTATCATGAACTAAATAAATCGTCTTTCAATCACAAAATTATATATCGTGAAGAGAATAATCAATTGGTAAGCTATAAATAAATGTGCTGATTTGTGTCACTGAAATTTCATAATATTCAGAGTTTGTGAAAAAGTTTTGCATGATAAACTTTATTTGAGTTATCCGCTTATCGAGTTAGTATTATAGTAGATTAACTTAAAGCGAGCGTTGCCTTAATTGATGTATTTGATAACTTAAAAAATTAACTTAAAAATGGTTGAAATAATAATTAAAATACAATAATTACAAAATAATTAATTTGGACTATTTTTATCAAGAAAATATTCCGCACACATTTCCTCAATTATTATAACATATAATTTGCATAAAATCTATTATAATTTCAATAAGCTACGACCAATAACCCGTAGTGTATTTCTATATTGTTGAGAAATATAAAATAAAAGGATGATAAGCGAAGCTCCCGGCCACGGCAACGAGGCAGTGGCTTCAGCTTGCGCGCTAAATTCTAAGCGCAAGTTAACTTGTGAAGAAGAGGGAGGGCGAAATGGAGAGTGAATAGTCACAGACGCTGCTTTAATGAGCGGATGAATAAGTGAATGAAATACGCTTATTATTCGACGGCTATTCATAGGGCCGCGCTCTGCGTGTAACCGAGATTTACATACTGTCACGTGGGACAATGCGGTATTGTTGTATTTTCATATGTTCGAACCTGCATCACTTACTTACACGTGTTTAATTAAACTAAATGCTATATTGTAGGTACATCGCTTTATTAGTGTTGCTGGCTTTGCTTGTTCAAAGAGTGTAAAAGTTTTCTCGTTTCAGATGAATTTAGCGAACGAAACAATTTGTTTTAAACAAGATAATAGTTGCACTGTAATCAATTCGTTCTATAGAACGTTAGTACATTAACTTTGTTTTTTAATGTCAGAATAAACGCATATAAAAAATAATTAATCGATACCCTTATGTTTATCAATTTAAACGCTTTGACAAACGGTAAATATATCATAAAATGTAATTTATAAATTTCATTAAAATTGCGCTTGGTTTTCCTTATTGCAATTATTAATTTTAATATGTACCTACAGTATTTTTATCATGCTTAGCACGTTTGATTTATGACTCAATTATTGCAACTATTTTTAGTTTATCTATCTAAAGGGATAAGGGTCAAAGTCGTTCAGGGGCAAACATGCGTACATTAAGTACCTTTTTAATCTTTTTTATATGAATTCACTTTTTATAAATAAGATTTTATTACATCATTTATTTTGACCAAAATATTTTAATTTTTACTTTTATAATATAGTTAAAATACTTGATTGTTTTTATGTTTTAAATGCATGAAAAACTTGGAAATAACATTTATATGAGTTATTTCGTATTTATTTCGAGTATTTGGTTAACTTACAAAACTTCATTTTTTTTAATCGAGGTGAATATTATTAAGCAAACAATTAAGTTTCTTATTAAATATATATTGTCAAATAAATAAGCATAAACTTGACATTATCAAATAAAGTAAAAATATTAAAGTAAATGGCCTTGTTACTCTATTCTCTAATTATTTCTTGTCTAGCAAACACTAGTTTCAGTAGTGCATATCAGTAATTATTATTAATTTCGTTACTACTTTTAAAATATTCAAGTTTTCCCCAAATCTTGTGATCTCAAAAACTAACAAAAATAAAAATCAAGTCTTTAGAAATCAATCGAAAACATTCATCGAAAATCTGATCGATACTTCATTATCATCAAGACAGCAGCATCGATCCATCACCAATTCGAACGCTGCTTCCATGCCACGTGCGAGGGGGTGCGTATACGAAAGTATTAGAGAGGGTTGAAGCAGGCCTGCCAACGCGGTGCGCTCCAAACTGTCCTTTTACAAACCATACACGTGTACACACAGCCAGCGATTTCAACAGTAAAGAGTGTATCAGTAAAAGAATAACAATGTCAGAATTTCGATATAAGAACGATGAGTAATTATCCGAGTTCCAGTAACTTTTTATTATCGCCCCAGCGATATATTTTTACTCTATAGCCCGAACGACGAGGGCGCCATCCCACGCGCTGGCGAGTATCTTACGAAACGGAGTAGCGCGCGCGGTAGCCGGATACGACTGTTATATACACATCACACACACACACACACACACACATCTAGTACCGGAATAAACGCAGCCCGACGCTGAACAAACTGGCCGGCCAGACTCTCTCTAACGCCTCGGGCTTGAATGAAAAGTCGCGAAATCCTCTGCCAGTGTTTCACCACTCATCAGCGCCGTCGTCTTCACATTTCTCCGACCTAAGAGAATTTCGGCCCGAGCGAGTGTCCGCGGACGAACATAGTTACGGGGTTGCAAGCTGCGAGGCGCAAGTGCACGCCGGGAGGACGCCGGGGACCTCGTGGCGTGACGCGCGACGTAGAAATGTACGTATGGTGTTTCGTCATCGCGTCAAAAGTTTGCTTTGGCGGGGTGCAGAGGGCATTGGAAGGGTGTTTTTAGAGCGTGTACGTGTGTGTCAATTTTTTTTGGAGAGGGCAGGAACTTTGTGTTTGATTTATCGCAGAGTGTATTAGGGGACGTGTGTTACTGAAATATTTTGTTTGGAGGATGCGGAATGCTTTTATTATATGTGTGAGCATGGGATAATCGATAAATCGAAGGTGCACCGTTTAAAGTGGAGGCTAAAGGTTGAATTTAAGGTAAAAGTATTTAAGCTCTAATGTATGCGTCATACTTGAGAATATTGAAAAATAAATAAAAAACTTTAGAGTTTGGAATTGAAGGGATCGCCAAGTATAAATAAATATTTAAAAACGTTAAAAAGTAAGTGGCTAGAAGCTCTTGATAATTTGTTTGCTACGCTTCTATATAATCAGTACTACAAGTCGTGGCTAAATATACACAACGCTAATTTAAATATATCGCTTAGGATATCAGGCGACAGATAAAACTCGTCTTTAACACTCTGCAAAAGATGCTATTTCTCAATTTTAGAACGAGTTTTTAATATTATTCAATTGATAACTACATATTACTTAAACTGCAAAACAGTTCAAAGTAGCGTGTACACGAGAAAATCCCCTTAAGAACAAAATAAAATTTTCTCAGTAAAAATAACAGACGAGACGACCAAAATATCTAAAATCATTTTTAACCATGAAAAGTCAACACCAAAAAAAAAGAGTATTCACGATCTCCGACCCCGCCAAGGAAAGTCGGAAAGTCGCACACTGACTTGGCCTCCTCGAACTCTCGCTCTTCGCCTACATATACGTTGATAAGAGTGCATCGCACGATCGCTTCGTGCGAGCTACCGTATCTACAAAAGCGCGCACGTGAGTGTGAGGCTGCTTAGTGTATATAAGAACGCGCGAAAAGGAGGCGCGACGCCGCTCGATAATTCCGGCCGGCCATCGAGTAGAGGTGGACTTGGAGTGTATATATATATATATATAAATGCAGCCTGGCAGTGTGATACGAATGCTGCGCGTGTGCGCGCGTATCTGTGTATATGTGTTTGGTCCTCGTGCGCGCTCGGCGCCGACTCTGTATGTTGATTTTTCCATAAGCTCGTATCGTCCGATTGTTTCTCGCCGTTCATACTTATGTGAGTAATTTTCTGTTAGTCGATGAATGGACGGCTGCTGGAGTGGAAGTCGCGTGATTGATGTTTTCGCGATAACGTGTGAGTAGTTTGTGGTGATAGTGGATGGTGGTCGAGTGTGGAATGCTGTGGTGTGGCTTAGTTTTTGTGAGTAATGGTTTGCGGATAGTTGTTTCATCATAGGATTTGTCAGATGTTATTAAATTATTGGTTGATGTTCATTTAAATATTTACGGTACATTATATAAATATTTATATTGATGTTTTGAATTATTGCAAGTTTATTAATTTTTAGTAAAGTAAAAATAAAAAAATGTAATATTGGTAGCTTTTTCCTTCATTAGAATAAAAATAAATTAATAAAAACAGATAACAAATGTCATCATATTAATGTCATACTGTTTTGTATATAACACTAAATAATTCGAAAGTATTATTCGGTCATTGCACTTTTTTCTAAGAAAATTTCGTTTGTACTTTTGCACCTCATTAATCTACTATTAAGAAACTGAAAATTTATCATTAGATTACAAAGATTAAAAAGATTCACTAAATTCTGTAGAATAAAAAAAATGTTATTCTGTGCTATATAAAGCAAAGAATGTTTGACCATTAAATTGCCATTAAAAACCAAAAATGGCCTTCAATAATATTGAACAGGTCATTCTACTTCGCAGCATAAGTGTATTCAAAAGTCAGACGTAACTATTTTTGAATCTTCCACGTCTTCGCCATATAACTAGCTACTTGGAATAAACTCGCATTGCATATCTGTGAATTTCCATTAGCATAAATTATTAAGTAAGCAAAGTCCACAGAAACAACTTTCATATCATAAAAATCAAATAAAATAATACATCTTTTTAATTTCCAATAACGCATTATCAGCCAGTCGCATACGCAATCAAATATCAACCCCCACCCGACCGTCCCTAAAACTCTCCAACCTTTCTCACAAATCCAACAACCCGAACCAGAATACCAAACTCTTCAGCGCACCAAGCACGAGCTTACATATTTCCAAGACACCAGGCGCTTCTCGGTACTCGCTTATGTGCGGGCATTCTCGTTTAACTAGGCGCGGGAAAAATATTTAGCCCCGCGCGAATGAAAAACGGCGCTGAGCCGTGACAATGCACTTGTGTGACCTACGTGTGTAACGGCACACTGGAATCGCGTAATAACCTCTGATAAATAATGAGAATGTTTATAGCGCGCGCGTAAGACGGGGAAAGAGAGAATGAGACTCGACGCGCGCGTCGCCGTTACTTTTGTAATTACGATACTTTTCCGGATTGACGTAGTCGCTGTAACAGTATAGTCGCCTTGCTCTCTGTCTTTTAATTTGATCGCACTTGTCTTTTTATTTATTTATTTTTTTTTAATGGAGTAGAGGTAAGGAGCGATTAAGGCCCGAGGATATGTTATTGCTTTTTTGCGAGATGAGAACGTGGTGGGTGGGTGATTCTCGGTGATTGGTTTAGTTTTTTTTGTAATTTTATTTGGATGATTGTGGTGGTTGGGAGGAGGGTAAATTTTTTTGGATTTTGAAATGTTTTTGTTTCGTTTCAGGAAAGCCTTTCGCAAAGCTGCTTAGAGGACGCTTCGTTAATGGATTTTCCTCCTTTCTGCCGGTATTCGTAAAGCCAAGACTGCCTTAGAAGATGTCAAGGAAGACTTTATAGTATAGGAATCTTAGTGAATCGCAACGTCTAGTTGCTATTTTTCTATAACAGGTAATTTTTTTTAAGTAAATAATTCAATTCAGCAAGTTATATAACATAATAATGTGATTTTCATACATTTATAAACAGTTTTTAGGGAATAAAAAGACAACCGTGAAAAATGGCGTACGACGACGTAATTTCGGAAATGGGCCAGTTTGGCAAATACCAGCGCAGGATATACCTGTTGCTGTGCTTGCCGGCGATATCGTGCGCTTTTCATAAGCTGGCCGGAGTTTTTCTGGGTGCTAAAATGGCTTCAAGGTAAGCCATCTTGAGAGTTTTTTATATTTCATTATACTTATATATTTTTTTACATATATTATGTTATATCCTGGAAGCTAATTATAGTTGCAAATGAGTGCTTTTGCAGAAAAAGCTGTTTAAGTAGACGGAAAAACTTTGGACTTAAGATTTTATCTTGAAATGCTGTTACGATAAATGAAGTGAAATAATATCGATAAAAATTGTAACGCTTTTTAATTTATCAACAGAATTTTTATTTTTACGATGTCATTTACGATAATTCTTAATTGTTTCATTTATTCACAATTTCGTACGTTAATTTCAAACTTGCACAATAACGCACACAGTAATTTACAACTTCAACATCTCGAATTTCGTAAACCGTCATAAATAATTACGAATTTCACTTCATAGGTGCTTGTTGCCGTTTGAGAATGAAAATACGACGTACGAGCTGCCCTATCGAGTTTGGAACGGCAGCTACCCGTGGGACTACAAGACGAATTCGTGGTCCCAGTGCGAGCGCTACAACGACCTCGACTTGGTCAATCCAACCCGTGTCGACTTCTACATGAGCGAGCTGTTTAACAGGTCGCGGAACAAGACGAAGTGCCAGAACTATGTCTACGACACGAGTATTTACCAGAGCTCCACGACTTCTGAGGTAGTTTGATGAAATGCAGTTTTGAGTAATTATAAATTTGCGTTGCTGGATTTTAACTAGTGATTGACGAGTCGGGTGACAACTGCGATGTCTAGAATGCGAACTTATCTTTTTCCGCCGTAGTTATTCAATGCCGACAAATGTCAAATATTAACGTCATAGATTAAAAATCGTTAAATTTATGAAATAAATAAATAACCACAACAGTTCTAAAACATTGTGCGAACAACTGGATTCTCAGTCGATTTCTATGTTCGCAGTGGAATCTGGTATGCGACAAGGAATGGCTACGTGCGATGGGCGACTCTGTGTTCATGGTCGGCGTGATGCTTGGCTCGACGGTCTTTGGTGCCCTGTCCGACAAGTACGGCCGACGGCCGATTTTTTTCTTATCCCTGGTCATCCAGCTCATTGGCGGCGTAATAGTTGCCGTGTCACCCGAGTTTGTCTCGTACGTCGTGTTCAGGGCTATCGTCGGATCCACCACCAGTGGCGTTTTTCTCGTTGCCTACGTTATTGGTGAGAGCTTAGGCTTTATTATTGCGTGAAATAATTTTCTGAAAAAATGAAAGAGACAGAAGTAGTTCGGTAAATACTGCGCATTTAGTAGTGTAAAAATTATTCGAATTCTGTGTCGTTTATTTTTTCTTTGATATCAAATGAGAATAAAGCTGTAAAAGAGTTACCGCTAAGTTTTATCGCGGCTTAAATCTAAATGAAGTCTTATAAAGTTTAGTTATAGCACTTGTAAATGACAGATTCTTTTAGCTGTATTATAGTGTGAATCACTGACATTTATAACGTAATTCTAGTACTTTACGTTTATACGGCACGCCATTAATCTAGAGGATAGAAAATTTAAGAAATAAAACGAATAAAACTTGTTGAAGGAATCATAGTACTTTCTTTTAATACATATTTTTATGACAATTTTTATTGGTCTACTAGTTTTATTAAAAAAAAAAAAACTTTTGAAGACAAGAAATAATGTTCGGTTAATTTTTTTATATTTTTTTCAAAAAATCTTTTTACAGTCTTAAGAAAGACGTTTCAAGAATTTTGATCCGCTAACGAGAATTATTGCAGCTTATACTTGATAAAAATAATTAAATATAAAAAGTATTACGATAGTTGCTTAATATAGACTACCATTATTTTGTTTGAGCAATAATTCAAGAAAAGTGAATCGCTAAAATTTACAGTTTCAAAATAAAAATTGTTATAAACTGAGGAAATAATAATTTATACTGAGGCTATTTTGTAAAAGAATGAAACTTGCCATTAGAAAAGCTATCGTAACCCATGATATGAAATCTTTAGATCAATTAGTTAAAAAGTTTTTTAATTATCTTTTCCGTCATTTGGAAAGTCGGAGTTTTAAAAAAAACGCATTTAATGATTAAAAAACAATTTGTAATTTTATTCTCATATTTAAAGATCTTCGCATATTTTTTTTATAAATTATGACAACTATAAAAGTAGTTAAAATTTATTTAACAATAAAATACTATGCTTCTTTAATCAATACATTTAAGAAGACATTAAATCAGTAGTAAAAGTCAATATAGCTGGAAGTAGAAAACAAATCAACTTTTTCAATAAACAACAAAAACACCCAAACATTCAACCGTCTGTTACTACTGATCTAAATAAACAGTAATCACACTTCAACCGTACATTTCTCGCTATCCCTCCAGACTATATATAGATGGCTCTAACTATTTCTTCGACTCGCATATTCCTCAAACGAATAATAGCGATCCTTCCAAGGTCTTAATTTTCAAAATGATTATTTACTCGGAACGCGTAATGAGGAAATTCAACATTTTTTTTTGTCCGAAGCAGCGCGGCTCGGCGCTTCTCTCGTCCTCGGCACGCACACGGCGGCGAACGAAGAAAAGTAAAAGCAGAAACGAGAAAAGAGGCGAGCTCTCGGCTAATAAGGGCTCGTCATGAAAACGGCGGCTGCGCGCGCGTAGCGACTTCCGATTGCTCGCGTCGCGTACATAATGTTCGAGGATAATTTTAGTTTCGAGCGAGCGCCTTTTCTCCTTCTCGTCCTGTTTCTTGTTTGCTTCTCGTTTTTTTACGCCTCGCCGGAGCGCAAGTTTACGTTCAGCTGGCGACGCCGCGGCTGCGCTCGTGCGAGGATAATAAAATGCGCTCTGTGCATTCCAGGAATATGACCGACTGAATGCTGGAATATAGATTTTGCAGATGAATCTTTTAGTTGCTCTGTAGAACCAGTTGATTTCTAGAATTAGAACTAAGCTGTTCCATTAAACCTCATAGATGGTAATGCTAAAGATTATTTAACTTTGTCTAAATAAGAAAGTATTTTAAATCAGCCTTTGGACAAAGATGCGGTTCTTTCAAAATAAAAGCAACATCCGCTTGGTTATTAAGTTCTCTTGGTACTTAGGTTTACAAATATTTTTTAATTTAAAACTGAATGCGTAGTTTATTTAGAAGAAATTTTATCTTCAATAGAATTTTGTAAATATATTTATCAATTAGTACTAAAGAGAAACCTTTCCTGGCTTCTTAATTCTCTTTTATCGCATTACTTCTTTTTATATATAACAGAAATAATTTTTTTGATTCTTCCTACTTGATATTTTACATTCTTATAAAGTAAACTTACTTCTTAAGTATATTATTCTAGCACGATTAACACTATTGAACTAGTTAAAAAATCTGGTATTGATTGTTTTTTTCAAGTAAGTTACTAAAACTTGTCTAGTATTGATAACAAATATTCTTAATGAGGATTTCATCAAGTATATTATCTAGTATCCTTCTGTGATAAATACAATCAATATTTTTCTGCAGTGTAAGTATTGAAGTGTAAAATCTAACTGAATTAACGGTATAGTAAAAATTTGATTAGTTAAATAAATAATCTATCCAAATTAACGAATTAAAAACTAAACGAATAATTTTACATCTCAACAAACAATAAAGTCCTTAATAAATTCTAAGAAACAAATCAGAATCAGTCAAGCCCCACCCACCCCCAAGCAATCTCAAAAGAAATTCACCAGAAACCCAGAATCCATCGAGCAAACGCTTTCACCGCGCTCGCCAGACGATTTTCCATTAAACCTCAGCATATAAAGCGAGCCCCTCAGCTAGCCTCGCGCGCGTATAGGGCTCGCTCTGCTCTCCTCTCCTCGACTCTCTCCTCACCTCCGTCTCGGGGCCAACGGCCCTTCGGGGCCCGATTTTTACCGTGCAGAACTCGCCGCGCGATCTTTTCTCTTTCTCTCGTCCTTCTAGGCGCCTCCTCCTCTCCTTTCGTTAAATGCTGGCAACGCGTTTTACTGTTCGCCGCCGCCGCCGCCGCCGCCGCCGATCGCAACCCTTCGCAAGCGGGCGAGCAAGTCTCCTTTTCTTGCTGCTCGCATTGCCGAGCCGTCGCCGCGCTCCAGGCTCTCTCTCTCTCCCTCTCTCGGTAAGCGCGCGGATGGCTTTTTGCGCGCGCGCCGCTGCAAGAGAGCGAGAGCGCTCTGAAAGGTAGTCGGGTTCTAAAATTAGACTCGCAAGCGATTGTTTTAGCTAGGAATTGAGCCTGGATTCCAGTTTTGTAGGCGCGCAGGAGCAAGAGCCGGGAATCGATGTGGGATGGAAGCTCTACACTCGAGATTTTCTGCGCGGACTTTAAGTTGAGGGCTTTGGAAGCGTTATTTTCACTCCGAGTGTCTTTCAATTTGAATAACTTAGATTGCCTCTTCATTATTAATGCTCATACTCTAACTACAAAACTATCGTTTTACACAAATAAAAACCATGCACTAAAAGCTCTGCCTCATAAACCTTTAGACAAATACCTAGATAGCAACCGCGTCCAAGCCCTCATCGAGCGGTCGACTTTACGACTAAAAAAATTCCCAAGTCGCTGCGCGCAATCTAACAAATCAGCGCTTTGCGCTACAAATTTAACGTTTTTTTTTTTTTGTTAAACACGCAGCCCTGGAGATGGTGGGACCGCAGAAGCGGCTGATAGCCGGTGTCGGATGTCAACTATTTTTCACGGCCGGCTACATTATGACCGCCGGCTTCGCCTATTACATCACCGACTGGAGGACGCTGCAGCTTGCTCTCACGATCCCGAGTGTGGCCTTTCTTCTTTACTGGTGGTGAGAAGCTCGCTTTCCTTTTTTTCCAGCGCCGCCGCCGCTGCCGCGTATTCGCGCGGCCTTGAAGCGCCTCAAATCGCCTTGGAATGCTGCACTTCGCGAGCACTTAGATTTTACGCTGGGAGCTTTTCCAGAATTTTATTTCGATAAGATATTTATGATTTTTTGTGGGCTAATATTTTTTTAAATGATTGCAAGCACAGGCAAAATAATATTAAAAATAGAATGTCAAGACTCGATGTAGGGATGAAAAAAATGTTTTCTCGCAACAAGTAGATAAATGCCGGCTCCGACGGACATCGCCCGCTACACGGCGAATTTTAAAAGCCACTCGCGCAGTTCGTTGACGCGCAAAAGTAGGTCCTCTCTCGTCATTTCCGCAGGAGTGGAAAGAAAAAGAAGCCCGCGGGTCGCGCGCTCGCAGAAACGTCAAAACGCACGCGCGCTGAATTAACGGGACAGAGACACGCGCGCGAACGAGTTATGCAAAAAGACGATTCTACTCTGGCGAGTATGTGGCTGCATGCGTGTGGTCCTCGCGCGAGGTGTGACAGGTGCGACCTTGTCATTGTAAAGCTCGGGCTGTGATCGATGGGAATCGTTTGGATTGTTGAAAGGAATTTTTCGTGCGATGACATTGTTTAAGAGGATTGATGATTTGGCTAATAATTGGAAAAATTTAATAAAAGTTGAGGGAACTTTTTGTTTTCTCGTTGAAAGTATTTACAGAAATTCTTGCGCGCATTTAAATTATATAGTCTAATTTTAACTCCGATTTGAATAACTAGTTTGAAAAGTTTATTGCGCATCGCTATCAAAATGTTTAATTCATGCAACTAAGTAAAATAACGTGTTAACGAGCCGGAATACGGCGCAATCAGTAGAAACGGCACAGGCTTTCGCCAGCCGCGCATAAATATAATTTTACCTTTATCAAACGAAGGCGCTCCTTCGCCTTGAAAAAAACTTCCATTTGATTTATCACTTTTTGTTTACCATTAAAATTTTATTTTCTGAAATTTCCTTTTTACCACTATCAAAAAGGTTCATTCCGGAATCGGCGCGCTGGCTGCTGACCAAGAACCGAGGCAAGGAGGCACGCGAGTTGCTGCAGAAAGCATCGCGCGAAAATGGAGTGGAAATCTCGGAGGCGATGATGGAACGGCTCCTCGACGACTCCAACAATGACAGTATGCCCGACACCGAAAAGCCCTCCATCTTCGACCTCTTTAGATATCCTAATCTACGGAAGAAGAGCCTTTTGTTATTCTTTAACTGGTGAATGTTGTTTCCTTATTGATCTTTAAGACAGTTTGTGTCATTGCAATGCCGTTGGGATTTTAAAAAGTTGTATTTGTTACGGAGAACATTTATATATTAATCACTAACAAATTAATTTATATACATAACGAAAAAATATCCTTCAAAAATATCTTTCAAATCTTAGAGTCAGACCTCTTTTCGAAACAATAAAAAAACGAGTTCGTTTCTTACGATCTTTACGATTGGAAAATAAAAGAAATCCCGACGGCACTTAAACATAGGTACACATTTTCCCGTCGCATCCTCGTCTCTTCTACTTATCGTACAAATTGCCGCGCGATCCTCTTAATGAAGGCGTCCCTTTTTCCTTCCCCTCCGCCTTCTCTCTTATCCACACGTTTTTTTTTTTTTAATTCTCTCATCATCTCTGTGTGTTATCCTCGGCGAGCGCAGGCTCGTAAACAGCGGCACGTATTATGGCCTCTCGTGGAACGCATCGTCGCTGGGCGGCAACGATTACATGAATTTCGTCATATCCGGCCTGGTCGAGATACCGGCCTACACCTTTCTTATTTTCACGCTCAACCGATGGGGCAGGAAAGTGATTTTATGCGGATGCATGATAGCGTCCGGCCTGGCACTCGTCGCTACGTCCTTCATACCCGATGGCAAGTATATAGTTTTGTTGTCCACTCTGGGCGACGTTAAGGCATAAAGCCTTACGGGGCTCAATTAAAGTCTCGTTTTATCGGCCAGCGCACTTTCTCGCGCTTCTTTTATAAACTTCGGGATTGAATTTATGCGCCTAAGCGCCACGGCTTTATTTATAGACGCGCAAAAAGGTATTTTGTTTTATGTACCGAAGTCGAGAGAGTTTAGCTGGCACGGCAAAAAGGGACGACTCAATC
>JAPYZA010004436.1:0-25946 GCA_030522685.1 Eupelmus azureus | reverse complement strand
CACGTGGCAAATCTGTACAATTGGTATAGTTTTATCCGAAGTTGATTTTAAAATAAATAAGTATAATAAATAATCCGTATAAGATACTATGATACCCACTAGAATAGAACGCACCTAAATCGTTTAATACCTCTTGGTAGCCATTCAAATTTATTACTACAAAATTGCACTAAGCAATTACTACAAACAAACTAGTTTATCAGTTTGTTCATCTATATTGTTCCTTCATAATCACATTTCACTTCACAATGAAATTACAAAACACCAAGTTACAAATCACAAGACACTTAATTCGCTTATCCGAAACTTTCAACGCAACAATCCGCCAGTATTACAACTGACGAGCAGCCAGCGGCATTCAAATCCTCAATACCCGTCCAACTTTCCAATTACACCACCGCGAATTCTTCTCCAGCGAACAATAACCCGAAATCACAACGCAATCACGCAAACCCTCTCCCAATCTCTCTATCTCCCTGGCCTCCGCAAAAACAATGCGTCCGCCTGGCGCGCCCTAACAGCGTTTCGCGAGTTACATCGCGCTCGACAAAACTGCGCGCTCGCTCGCGGCAGTAATTCTCCGAAAATTGGATTTTCCCCCGGCGCTCTCCGGCAGCCATCCGGCCCCGAGAATCCGTGGATTCGCCGGCGAACAATGAAGCGCGTCTCGAAATCGCAGTAAATACCGAGCGTTACGGGTACAAATCAAATCGCCGAGGATCGCCCCGGCAAGCCGCCAGTCAGTTGGACTCGCTCCGAAAATTCTCCGGTTTCCCGGGAATTGTCGTTATACCAGCTGCGGGCATTAATTTGCCCCAGCGAACTTTGAATCCCGCGGCCCCCCTCGTCTGCTCTTGCAACTAATGGTAATGTGGGACTTTCCCTGCAGGGGAGTGTGCTGGGATGCGTTCGACGAGGTTGGGGCAGGAGCTTGCGGTTGCTAGTGTTGCAGGAGGGTGAGTGCTGGGGAGCGATATTGCACTGGGTCGGCGGTGGGATTTGATTTTTGATTTGATTGCGCGGGGATTAGAGTTTGTTTAGAATTGAAAGCCCTTTTGTTTTTGGTCGGTTGGAGAGTGCAGATTGTTGGGTCTTGATAGAGTAAGTAATTGGTGGGTAGATTTTATTTTGACAGGCGGAGATATAGCGAGCGGATGGATGCAAGTAAAATTGGATGATTTTTAAATTTTTAGAATATTCTAAAATGTTAACTGAATGGTAATACGAGTAAAGCAAAATAAGAGTGACAGTATCTAAATCAATCTTTAAACATTGTAAAAGGATTCAATTGTTTACAAATTTTTACAAATGCAAGTGCCTCTTAAATAATTTAAAGGTATTCTCAAACAGTCACTCTCTTGAAACATTAACATCAACAAACTAGTGTAAATTTATACAATCAAACTTTAACGCCAAACCACATTTCGTCAGTAAACTCTGAATCCATATTTAAAGCGAGCAGCACAGCTATATATACGTAAGAGGAAGTAGTAGGGAGAAGGAGGGCTAAAGGAAGAAGATACACGGCGGCGAAACATAGAAACGCTCCCGGCCGATCCATACTTAATGATCGCGTATAATTAAGTCCTTGCGGCCAAGAGGGGAGCAGAGCGGGAAATCCGCTTCTCTCGCGGAACTGAATTCGGACTCGGAGAGATAGAGCTGAGCTTCGCGGCTGCTGCAGGAGGATAACGATTACGTATGCGAGTTTAATGCGGATACCTGGCGCTGCTCGCCGAGTAAAACTGCGCCGCGAGCTCGAAACAGCGATTAGGTGTGGTTTTAATTTAAGGGCGACTAAGCCGCGGGAGGAGCTTGCAAGCTCTGGCGGATGCTAATTTTTCGCTCGGGAATTTCACGGGAAAGCAAATTAAACGGAGAAGTTGCGGGGCCCATTAGAAAATTAAGTTCGTTCGGGTACTAATGTAGTTATTGGTGGTAATTGGGGGTATTGTGCGGGCATCGATTTTACTGGGTTATTATAGGTTAATTTTACGAGTTTTTAAGTTGTTTCTTGCCAGAAAAAGTTTATTAAGTTTATATACTAAGACTATATCGAATAGGTTGAATTTCGAGTCAATAAAGAAAAAAGATATATTTTTTTTAATTACATTTTATTTCCTTTCTAGAAGCTTTCAAGAAACTTCTTTAGAAAGAACATTAGGAGTTTCCCCAAGTTAAATTTGCTTCACCACCATTGCATGATAAAAATATGATACTTCTTTAAATATAATGTAAAATTGTTGTAGTAGTACATATAAAATCATGAAGTTTTTTCATAATCATTTAAAAATAAATTCAAGCTTTGTAAATTGAGATAATTTTTAATGATGCGTCAGGAGCTTATTCTTTTTATAGAAGTTCAGTAAATGTGTAAAATAAAAAGTTTTGCTTACTTTTTAGAACAGGAAAAGCTTGTAATTACAATACTACTTACGAAGTCGCTTGAAACTTGAAGATTATAGCGACTATCTTAATTCAAATCTAAAATGCTGGGCACAATATCAAAAAACTTTTCTGATTATTTTCGAATATTATTTTTCCAATTTATAAGAAGATAAGCGAAACATATAATAAAATTGCTATTTTCAAAAGTACACAACGGATTCTAAAACTTAAAATTTTGGAAAAATGAAAATAGTATTTGTATGCGTGTTAAAAGCATAAATTCACTATTTTAAGAAAATGTCTACAATGATGTGTGTATATACGTGCCTATGTATATGAGCGTTAAAATTAATAATTATTAAATATAAATTTTAATTATTATCAGTCAAAGTCAGACTCTTTTTACGGGAAAAACGGAAAATTTTGTCAATCTTTTCAGTGAAACTTTGATTTTTTAGAAAATATTTCGTTCTTAAGTTGTACATGATTAAAACAACTTTAGCATAAAAAAGTATCTAAGAATAGTAAGTTAAAAAAAATAGTATCCGTAGTTGTGATAATAGAAAATGCATTACTTTAATAAAAAAAATATATGATTTACAAGTTACCACCTTATATTTATAAATACATAAAAGAATTTTTTAAATTAGATGCATTTTATAATGGACTAAAACTAAATCTACTTTTTAAACAAAGCAGTTTATAAACATTATTTATATATTTATATCTTTGATAATCAAGGTGTTATCCTTGAGAATTAGATATATTCCTTTCATTCTTTTTCGAAACTTTATTCGAGAACTTTTAGTTCGGCATCTATTTATATGCATCCACCGATCGATTACCACTTAAAATTCTATACATCTTAGTAACATGTCAGTGATCTCTTGAGTGATTCTAGTAAAAAGGCATTGTAACTTCTAGATATCCAAAATTTTGTTATTTTTTTCTTTTGTTCAAAATACTAATTCGTAAATTTTTGATTAGGTCTAAAAGATTGTGTGCTTGAAACTTAAATCAATATATAACTAATTTAGATTTTAAAATATGTAGTTATTTATTAACATTAAATATTAACATTATGTAAAATTATATTAATTAATATTATATATTATTAAACATATAAAAAAATTTAGATTTAGGTACAGAGTAATGAAAATAAACAAATGCCAATATTCTTGACTTTATAAATGCTTCTCAATGAATACTCATTCTTCAGAATAAAGTGCACGACGATGAATAGACGGACTGGAGAAGGTTTAGTTCAAGAGAACTTGGAAGGCTAATCGATTTGAGGAAAAATTCTTACCTAGACATTTTCATGAACATTGGTTTTGCGAATGTAAATCCAAAAAAAGAATGCGTGTAAAGCTTTGACAAAATAAAGAAAGAAATTAAATTTTATTCTTCTTCTCATAAATAAATAAGGTAGAAAGACATCCTACAAAATTGAACAAGTTTACAATACTTTCTATTGAAATAATAATTTATTGAAACATTAAATTTTACAGAAATTGATGAATATTTATATCTTTTTTAATTAAAGTGAATTAATTTTGTAACAAGTATTATTTTAAGTTATTCTAAAAACTATTTTTGAAGAAAATAATATTTTCTGAAAATCGTTATTAATTAATTCATAATGAACGTAGAAATTTTTTGAACATCATAGAATATTTAAAAGTATTTTTACTATTTTTCATGTTAATAAAAAGTGGTTATAAAATATATTCAATGTTATTTATCCTAATTCTGCAAAGTCGTATTTTAACAGATTTTAAAATGCACGATTACATAAAGTGCGGTAATTTCCAAGTTAAAATCTAAAGTGCTCCTTTGCGCCTTACCGATAGTATATTATTAGTAGAAACTCATGGACAAGTGATAAAATTGAGAAAATTTATGGTAAAGGCTAGTAATTGAATACATTAAGAAAACTTGCACGTTTAAATTTAATAGGCAGCACATAAATATTTTAATTTAATATGTGTACCAAATGATTTTAAACGTATAATAAATTTGATATAAAACATAATTTTAAAAATAATGAAACATTAACAATAGCACGAAGATTAAAATACTAATCATTAACAAGATTGCGCCAAGATAAAAAAATTGTAACGAACGATAAATTCACACAATTGCCATCAATTACGTCAATTAAGCTCCCATAACAATCTAATTATTCCATCTAAAAGAAAAACTAATACTCAGCCCTCTCATTACCTTACCCGATCCCCTCCCATTAACACACTTCCAGCAAAATTCAAATCGCTTCGTCCCTGATAGGCCTCCCTCCTGCTACACCTCTCGCAAAAACCCCTTCGCGAAAAAGCCATTCCCGGCTCTCTAAAGAAGAAAAAAAAGCCTTGTGTATACGTGTGTACAAGTGCCCACCTGGCGCGCCTCAGCGGCGTCGGCCTCGCGCGAAGGCCACGAGAAATCGAAACGCGCCCTACGTCACGTTCATTCAGGTCATCACTCGAAGCTAAAGTGCTGCTGCTTAGCTTAACCTAGACCCGGGAGAGAGAGAGGTGGCAGAGCGAGCTGCCTGCGTGCATCGCGGATATATTTCACGCGGCGCGGCCCGACGCAAATTGCCCTGGCGACGACGCGCGCTCGCTCGCTGAAAGCCTCGACGATAAAGGGATGAACAACACCCGACGATACGCGCTGAGATAAGGCGTGCTGGAAAAGACGACAACAGGCGCTGGGGATTGTTTTTTTTTCTTCTTTGGCCGAGTGATCGCGTGAGGGGTTTGGAGCTCGGATGGGTGAGCTGATTTGGAATTGATTTGGGTGGTGGGATTTTGGTGTTGTTTTTTAGATTGAGGGGTGTGATTGTTGCGGTGTTAAGAGTGGAGAGATTTTGTTTTGAGGTATGTGAGGTGTATCTTTTGATCGAGGAATTTTGATTTTTCGATAGTGAAGTTATTGAGAGATTAAATGCGTTTGTAGAACGGCGAGGTTAAGAATAAGTGTTCAGGAATGAAGGGGGTAATTAAATGTAATATACCTACGTTTGTTATGTCATTTAGATACGTTAGTTTTCTTATCGCCTAGTTGAATAAATGTTGCGTGATTTCAATAAGATTAATTACAGATGTTCTACAAGAATTGTGGACTTTCAGATTTTCTTGGTTAATATTCATGAGGAAAAGTCAAGATTGCGATAAAATTGTGCTATAAAATTCACGTTAATAACATAAGGCAAGAAAAGTTTGAACAAGTATTTTACACTTCTTTCTTAATTATACAAATTCTAAAAAACTAATTCTTTTAAAGGTATGGCTGGAAATGGATATGTTTGACAGACTGCGCGAAAAACTTGTTATACTTTGCAAACGTTACTTAACTTCATCAATACCAATAACAATTCGTTATTGTTAATAAATATTGAATTTCAAATTTTTATTACGCAAGTACACTTATATCAATTCAAATTTCTCAAAGTCCACATAAATTTTTTTAATCAGATAACCATCAGCTAAATTCTCCAGCTCCTCGAAATTTCTTCGCCGCTAATAAATTATTCAGAACTAACCTTATCTCCACGCTAAACTTTTCTGATCGAGGAAAATCGAATGAGAGAAATTCGTGGCATTTATCTAGCCGCTACTTATGCAATTCGCGGATATCAGATTATTAAGGCACGTTCGTGCTTTGAAAACTTTTTTTCTCCACCCTTAACGGCATGTCCGCGTGCACAGATTACCGCAGAAACACGAGAGCTCACTACTACTGATACTATTTTTATGCTCGCGCAACTCGAGCCGCCCGATAACGCGCGCACGTAATTATGACGGTCGCCCTTTATTAGCACGCGTACAGTTGCTTTTTTCTTTTTGTTCTCTTGTGTGTGTGTGTGTGTGTGTACCGTCACCGGCATTCAATCGTAAATCGCGTTTCTTCGTCGTTCTCAAAGTTTATGACTCGTTTAATGCAGATTTTTAGAGACTTTGTTGCTTTGGTTGTTGTACGGGTGTGATAAAGCATTTTTTAAAGCGACTTTATGAATTAAGCGCACATGAAATATTTTAATGAAGATTATTACTCTTAAGTTGAAGTAATCAGATTTGGTATCAATGTTTAATGGACAAGTCACGTGAAATAATAATTCAAAAAATAACTTCATTACTTTTTTAACTCCTGTACTGAAAAGTCCGTTTTAAGTAGTAAAGCTTTCGGGGTTATCTCTCGATCAATGGTGAGATTACCGCATTTAAATACAAATGAATGGCAATTACTTTATTAATTGAATTTATACGGATTATCGGCAATCAACTCTTCCAGATTAGCACAGGCTTTACTCCATCTGAAACGTCGAGAGAGCCTTAATTTTACAATTCCACTAACGAATCATCGATTTTCCCACCTATATAACTCGCCGCGACCTCGCACCGCTATTATTCATACTCGAGTCCTTTATTTTAAAAACGCACTTTATACTAAACAAATTATTTTAATTATTTTGAAATTATTATCGCGCGACTAGAAGGCTTAGTAAGATACGAGTTAAAAGCATGCGCAAATTTTGCAGAAATCATTAAAAAAAAATTTTATTTTTCGCAGGGTTCCGAGGTTAACGGTTTCATTTTTTGCGATTAATAAGTAAAAATTAAAAGCGCACGAGCGAGTTGTTCAATTATGACTTGACATGCGGCACTGCTCTGCATACTCGCGCTCCCCAGAATATAGTTTTTTGCACCGAGAGCTAAGTGAACCGATATCACGCAAAGTTAGCTTTTCTCGGGTCAGGATTTTTTATCGATTTTCCGAAAGCTGATGTAATGATCTTTAAACCAAGAGTGAGATAAAACATTTTCTAGACCTCGCCTGGTGCAGGTAGGAGAATTATATTAAAATTAAACTATTAAGATGGAGGGTGGATTATTGTTGATTGTATAATACAATCTTAAATAGGGGCATTCGTAACGTGTTTATATATAATTCATACATCATGGTTTATAATAAATTAATTTTGATGAAATTAATATATTTTTAAATTAGAATAATAGTGAAAATGTATTGTTGTACAATGACGCACTATAACAAAAAGTTCATGCTATTATAATTATATGTGCTCTAAAAAGAAATGCTTAATATGGCACCCTCCAACGTCTCATTTTTCAATGCAACTTTAATTTTGAGTTTCGAGTGTTCACCTTGAAGTACTATTGTGCATGTTAATCCTACCAAAATGTCGGTAATGTTCAGGCTCAAGATCTGAGCACATTAAAAGTAAGTACGTTGAATTATACACTTGTTAGATTTTATTATAGTAAGATAGCAGGATGGGTTTAGTTTAACCTTTCCGCAATAAAATCGCGCTACTAAAATGTATCTTAGGCAGGTCGACTTAAACGAAAATACATCTTTTTTTATGAAAAGTCTCATTTTGTGAAAGTTACTACTTCTTTTTTAATAAGAATAAAGGATGCTCTATCAATAAATTTCAATTTTCCTATAATTTACAAATATTATGAATAATTATAAAATGGTTGCTTCTTCAAATTGAAAAAGTGCAGCTGACAATATTTTTCAATGACATTAAACCAATGAAAATTTATAAATTATCAATGTAAACTAAATGAATATTCATAAAGCATATTTATTTTGTATATAATATTAAAATTTAATACTGCGGAAAACGAATATTTCTTTATAATTCATTTAAAGAGTACAAATATATTTCAAAGTCAAGTAACAATGGCACTACAATTCGATGACTCTAGTTACAATGACATTGAAAAGCAGAATGCTAACCGCTGTAGTTATTCTCAGCCCTTGGAAGAGCAACTTTCTAAAGTCTAACGTCCCGGAAATGTAACCGCGATAACTAATTAAACTGCGTAGTTTGTAGTAAACAATAGAATTAATTAATAACAGAACACTTAGTAATAATCAGAGCGCTTGTAATGAAAATTATTTAATAACAAAAAGTTGAAAATAATTAACACAAAAACTAACTGAAAATTTATATTTTCACATTTTCATTCAAATTAACAAATAATTAACAATAATTTTAATATAATTTCAAGTTAATAATAACTTTATTACTTTTGCCTTTCGAACTCCATAAACACTAACATTTTGAATTTGACCAATAATAAATCCAGTTTCGAATACTTTCAAATTAATAACTTTACTCGCAATGCTCCAATACTTTCCGCAAGCTCCATTAACAAGTCATCCTCCTGACCCAGAAATTCCTTCCAAAACTCGACAGTGATGAACATTCCACTTTTCCCTCAGATCTCTCTAACCAAGCGAGTGACGAAGAGAAACCAGCCTCTCGCGCCTCTCAAAAGAAAAACTCGTCGGCATTTATTACACGTAGCACTTCGCGGGCGAGTCGCGAAGGTAGGGAAAATCCATCGAGGAGTCGCAGCTGAGAGCTTGGGCAAGTCGCGCACGCAAATGTGAAATTCCTTCTCGCGCGTATTCCCTTTCATCTTGTGCCTCTTTGCCGCATCTTCGCGTCGCCGCAAATCGCGAATACAGCAGAATGAAGAGAGAGACGCGGGCGACTTCTCCTGCGGGACTATAGCCGCGAGCTACGAGCTGCGCGCGCCCGCGCGAACACATTACCTTAATGCGACCCAGAAAGCTCTTTTATTATACATTATAGCTCTCGCTGTGGCTCTGATATATATGCGTTATTTCGCGGTCAGCGTCAAACAACTGGGATGGAGGAATACGAAAATAATTTTTTGAAGAGCGCACTTAGACAAGTCCAGTTTCTTTTTTTCTTTTTTTGTTGCGGTTTGGGCCATTATGAACATGACAATATCGTGAACACGGTGGGCATATTTTTTTGCTGACTGGATCAATGTTGAAGGTATAAATATTTTACTTAAAAAAAAGAATAGGATATTATAGGCAACCGTAAAATAATGTTTTGTTCAATTTTTTTTTTGTTCAATTGTTATAGAAAGACAATAAAACTTTTGGAGTTCAAGAATAAATAAAAAAAAAGTTAAAAGAAACATCTATAAGTTTAATTTTTTAGGTTTGTTTAAATATTGAACATAATACAAATAATGAACACGGCTTTGTGTATAGCGTGTATTTTTGTGTATTTTTATGCGTTTGTCACTGTCTGCCCATACGTGTATGAGCTTGTGTGTATATACAGATGAATACATTTTTTCGTGAGCAGAAAAAGGTGAGCCCCAAAAAGATCTTTTTGTTACTTTGCATCCTCTGGCTTACTTTCGAAGAGACTTGCAGAATGCTTTTGAGGGATGGTGTGGTTGGAACGAGTAATTTTTTATGCAAAGTCTTCTAAATAATTGACGGGATGCGTTTCGAGATTAAAGCTGGAGTTGAGTATTTCGAAGGTCCAGTAACGAAGGCGGGACCTAATGTATGTAGATGCGAGTAACTGTTTAGAATGGCTAATTCGCGTGTTTTTTAAAATATTTACGAAAGTGTTTTGAGCTTGTATTTGATAATAGATGGGTCAAAATGTTTTTAAAGTATTAAAATTTTAACAGCATTCTATTTTTTGACATATCTTTAAGTTCAGTATTAAGTTTGAAAAATTGTATTTTGGCTATACATACGGTATAATTTTCCATATCAAACACGGAATACTTTTTAGTACATTGTTGTTCGTAATTCAATTCAATAACAGTGAAGTAGTTTTTATGAAATCATTGAAAATAGAGTAAATTATTTATAAGAAATAAATATATATTGTGTATTATCAGCAAAACAATCAACGAATGGGAAATTTATAAGTATATGAGTAACGGGTTTTTCATACAGTAGGACGTGGTCTAATTGTACGTAATGCTTTCCTAGTAAATGTACACACGCGGTAAATATATAGTAAGTACCTTGTTTGTAGTCTAAAGTAAAATTAGACTTATTACATTTTTTTTTCTTTGCTAAGCGATTCTCTAGGACGAAAATTCTTTTTACAAAATAATGAATCTCGTTGCGATCGTTTTGAAGAAATGGAATACACTAAAAGTGACCTACTTTACAAGTATTTTTATTCTAAGTAATTTCGCATCCTTGAACTTTAACTGATGTGTGTATCTGTAATACTAATATAAGTATTTCCTAGGTCATAAATATCGAAGCAGGGTCAAAATAAATTTATACTTGGACAAATTTATACTTGAAAGAAAATCGTACATTTACTTGTAAAGAATCTACAGAGGAACCGTGAGAACTACATAAAAGTATATTAAAATCCAAATCAACCTCAAAAATTGTAACACATTCCAGCAACACCGCAATTACAAAAACTAAGCCCCACCAAACCCCCAACCCCTATAAAAACCAGTCACCCCACCAATCCCAATCCCAAAACCACCCCATCATCCACCCCGGCGCCTCCGCTTCAATAATCATCGTCTAACAGCCGCTAAATAAGACATTCCTCCGCTATTCGCACAGTCCACGTGCACCTGCACACATCAATCAGACGTGCAAGCAGCTCGCAGACGGGCGCACAATGCAGCCTACCTAGACCCCCCGTTCTCTCTTTCTCTCTCTCTCTCTCTCTCTTTGTGCAAAGCACATCTATACAAAGCTCGGCTGCGCTTGCAAGCTCGGCATTGAGATTCGCGCGGCTAAAAGTTTCATGCGCGCGCGCGCGGATGCGATGATCGAGCGAGTGTAGCGGGGAAGCGGCGGCAGTGGCGGCGGGCGAGTTGCGAGGGTGACGGCCTCGGCGTTGATCGATAATAGGCAGCGGCGCGGCCGCGGCGTGTCAAGGTTTTCTCAGCCGCCGCGGAGAGCTTTGATTATTGCGGCGGCGCCGGCGCGGATCTCGTTACCGCTGCTATTTATATACACCACCTGCGCGCGCTTCTTTTCGCTTTGTGCGGTGAGGAGCCTTTTTTTGTCGCTGCGCGCACGTGTCTTCACTTTGTTTGCCCCGGCCCAGCTGGTGAGAAGCGCGTTAATTTTTAATTGCGGCTGTGTGTATGTGGGAGAGAGAGAGAGAGAGAGACTGGATCTCAATGGAGGGAGAGAGCGGTGATTTTATTTTCGCGAGGCTGCGAGCAGCAGGTGAGGGTTGCGGAATGTCAGGGTTGCTGCCGCCGCCAGTTCTGGATTTTTTCATGTGCGAGTTGGATTGAGAGTTAAAATATATTCGCATTTATGTTTGCTTTGTTTTTAGGAAATGTCTATGATTTTTTGAGTTTTCTTATGTTATATACATTGTGTAATTAAATCTTTGATAATGATTTTCGTAAAGTTTTGTTTTATCTGATCCCTCGAAGAGGAAATTTTGAAATATCTATTATTAGTTCATTTGCTAAAAAAATAATTTATTAAAATTAAAAGACAGAACAATTGGTTATGTCAATTCAACATAAAATTATAATATTAAATAATATAACAAGTTAAATTTTACCCTCTTAATTTTTGTGTTTTTGAGAAAAATTATTCAAATAAGAATTTTTTGTTTTTTATCTTTTTATTATGTTTTGAATGAGTTCTTTCTCTAAATAATCAGTCCATTAAATATTTAGCAATTTTTTATGCTCATACTTTCATATTTTGAAAATGAAGTTGTATTTCGTGACCTGTAAAATTTTTTTTGTTTTTGATAGAAATTTATAATTAAAGAATTTTAAAAATAAAATAAATTTGCTTTATTTTTTACTAGATTTTCGTTATGATATTTTGGTAAATATGACAGTATGCATAAATAGATGTGTTTCAGTATACACCGTTGTAAAAATTTATTCTACTAATATATGATTTTACATAAAACAATCTACATCACAATTATTGTGTTTGTGTATTTTCTAGAAAATTCAGATTATTTTTTGTGATTAAAATATTTTAAATAAATTGAAATTATTCATCGAGATTGAGTTATACATCATGTAATTTATTTGAATATATATGTTAATATAAAGAATAAATTATTTAGATTCAAATTAAAATGTTTGATTTATTAAATAAAATATGTTAAAACTAATTAAAAAATATTTATATTATTTTTAATTTTAAACATTTTTCTTCGAATGTTTGCAATTTAATAAATCAAAAATAACTTAAAGAATACTTTTTCCAAAAAGTAACTTCAGTTCTTAATTGTCATAATATAATAAGACATACACAACAGGACTGACTCGTTTTTCAAATTTTATAAAATTTATAGTGCAAAGAACGTAAACGTTGCCCTTACATATAGCTACTATAAAATAATACACCTTCAATACCCAAAAGTATACAAAAACCTCATTTATAATTATCCCAACAAAAACAATCCCAGCAACAATAAATAAGTTTCCCCCAGAAAACTTTCCTACAATACCATGCCCCCCTCCATTTTGACCGCTACAAATCTCAAAACACATCCATCTCTCCAACAACTTCAAACCCAGAAATTCGTAAACATGCCCGCCTCTATCTCACAAAACGAAATGAAAAAAGCACCAACTCCGAAAACATCGCAAACTTCAAATCCGCGAAGTATAAAGGAAGTAGCAGGAGCAGCAGTCTTAGCAACGAAGTTAGAGCTCGACGCGGCACTCTTCGCGTGCGCAGCCTTGACATGGGCCCCGAGAAATCAATGGGACCTCCGCGTGCGCTCGCGCAACTTTACACGCGGCAGCCGACTTCGCGCTTGGACTCTATGATTTTTGCCGCACTTTTCTCTCTCTCTTTCTTCCTCTCCTGGCGGAGGATCGATTCTTGCTTTTCCGCCGCTGTTGTGCGATTTTGCGCGCTTTTACCGGGACTCTTTGAGGCACGTACGCGCGGCGTTTTTAAGTTTTTCAGATAGTTTCCTAGGGTTTGTTGGACTTTTCTGGAGAGATTCGATAGTTTTGAAGTGGAGAGAGCTTGCTGAGATAAAATTGCATGCGATTTATATTATTAACGGGAAAGTTTCCTGTTGGCAAATGGTAAATTGAAACGAGGGGAATAAAATGTCAATTTTTAATCGAGGTATTAATAAAACAATTTGATAATTACTGAAATTCTTTTAAAACTTTTATTTATAGCTTTTACTCGTTCAACTAGGAGAAAACAAATTTATACAATGTATAAAAAACCTGACCTACTTTATTCTTTAACCGATCAAAGATTAAGTAGAAACTACCGAATATAGTCAGACCGAGGTGGATGCGGGCAGATCGATCTGACAGGAGATGTCCAAAAAAAGTGTATGAAAGGTTTGAAAAGACGATGGAAATAAACTTACACTCAAGGAAAATTCAGTTTCTTTGAATCATTTAACTCCTTTTATTTCTTTTTCTCTTTTATTTTCCATCGACAATCGTTTCCATTTAAATTAACCATTAATTCAAAAAATTAAATTTTCGTGATTTTAAAAATAATTAAGCATGGCAAAAATAAAAACAAAAATTAAACTAACTTTTTAAAATAAGCAAGTCTTATAAAAATATTTTAAATAATATAGTACTTATTTTTAGAAAATATGAACCTAAACCTAGAAAAAGCTCACGGCATCTTTGTCTCTCAAATTTCATACGGAAGAATTTTACAAAATATGCAATATCGCAGCCCGGCTATATTAAACATTTTCGTATGGATATTTTTAATTTCAAGAAAAATCTAGGACGTAAATTTCAAGTAGCCGGAAATTCAAATTTCTCAGAGTCGCGCCCGAAATTATGTGTACTAAAATCTGTAGAATCCTACATAATGTATAAATCCCAGAATAAACCCGGCACGGTCCTCGCACACCCTCGCACTTCCGACCTAATTAATCGTCCCCGAAAGACCAACGCCTCAAAAATCCACTCCCGAACCGCCCCCGCACTGATCGGCAACCAAAGCACCTCCACTTTCACCCTCATGCATACGCATAGCCGCGCGGCTGGCCGCACAGGCGTGGAAATCCCGTGGACAGCGCGGCTAATTAATGCGCATCGCCGCCGGGAAACCGGCACTAAGGAATCAATGAGCGCGACACACGCGAGCTCCCGATTGTCCACTTGTAGGTGTACTACACAGCCGGGAGTGGCCGGCTCGCTCGTCCCGCGGGGAAATGACGCTGCGGAATTTTAAGCTCTCCCGGTCCGGGGCACGGCTTTATTTGTACTCTCTCTCTCTCTCTCTTGCCGTCTCTCTTGGGCTGCTTCGCCACGAAATTGATTCCGAGATAGTCGGGGGAGCTTGCAAGCTGCTGTACTGGTGCATTGAAAATGCGCCCACCTCTCGGGCTCCGCCGCTTTGGTCTATAAACACGCTTTCTCGGCCGAATCGCGAGCTGCCGGCGGCGCGCGCGCCGGTATACTTGCGCGAGCTGTAAAGTTTTAGGGCTGTTTTATACGCGAGAGCTGAGGGTGGAATTGTTTAAATTGTGGAGGTTACGCAAGAGATAGGGCGTTGGAATAATTTATTTTTGGAAGAAAGGATGTAAAATTGCGCCGGGGTTTGACTGCGTTTCTTTTAGAGGGCGGGTGTAATAATTTTAGTAACAAGGTGATTTATTAAAGATTGTGGATTGTAGAGTTTTTTTGGCAGTTGAAGTTTGTCATGGTATTATTGTGCGAGATATTCATTTATTTGTTTATTGTTACCAGAATTTCAGTTTTATTATTCAATGTTTTATTTTATAATTGCATAATATTTTATTAAATTACACTTTTAATCAATGTATAATTTAAAAAGCTCATTATGTTCACGAGTAGCCTTAATAATATAAAAAAGCATTAACAGCACGTGAAGAGAAAATTTAATCTTCTATGCGTATTACAATCATCCAACTCCATCTGACCGAAGCACGCCTCGGAAAGGAAAGCGCGAGAAACCCAAGAAAAAAAAGACGCAGCGCTCGGTTTCTTATAGCTACGCGCATAAAATCAGCGCTAAATCAGTGGGCGGCGCTAAAGCCGCTATACATAATAAGAAAATCTCACTCATCAGCAACATGCATCGCTCAACTCTTGCGCTCGTCGCCTGCGCACCAATAAAAATTAGCATTTTAATTGGACATCGGTTCGATTTACATTTTAATATAAAAAAGCTCCGCGGATAAGGAGAAGAGAGAGCGAAAGAGAGACTGGCGTGTGGGTAAAAAAAAGAGCAAGAGGACATTTTGCGCTCGAAATTTATGTTTGTATATCGCGCGCGGGGCGAAGGTAGGGCACTTTATCGTAGGGTGAGTTTATCGTCCGGCTGCGCGTGTATAAACAGCAGCTTGAGCTTTTATCGGTAGCTGAGCTTGCTAAGCACATACAGGAGGGGGACGAGGCAGAATCGAGCACCTCGAGAACAGACGAGGAGAGAAGCAAATGAGTGGCTCGCAAGCATCGCGTGACCACTTTGTGAAACAAGACTCAACTGATTCGCTTCCTCGTTCGGCTTTTCCCTTTGTAGTTATCTCTTCTTTATTTTTTTCTTTCACTCGCTCGCGCTAAGAGACGTCTCGAGTTCTCTTATTTTCTCTTATGCTTTTACCGATGCTTCTGGTACTTTTTTTTATTATGATTTCTGTCGGCCGTTTTCCGTTTGCGTACCTTTTACCGATTCTGTTTACTCATTAGCTTTATCGTTCTGGCGTACTGACTGTTTACCTTTTATTCAAAGGTGAGACTAGTTCTTTCAGTTTAATAATACTAAAAGAATTTATCTCTAAATATTTGATTAAATTGAAAGTAACTATTAACCTTGCAGACTCCACAAGACAATGATTCCAATTTCTCACTCATTTCAATTTTTCCTATCAATTGACCGCCTAATAAAAAAAACTATATATTTTCCATCATCCCAACTCACATCCCCACCACCGAATTTCCGCTGTATCGTTAAGCACCCCACGTTAACACTACGGCGGGCGTATCGCTCGGTCGGCGCGGTAACGCTATTCCCTGGACAGCTCGGTCAGAAACTACAGCGCGCGCCGCCTCGGCTAATTAAACCGCGGCGGCCCTTTTAATTAATGGACGACGTTCATGCGCCCTCGCGCAACCGTGTAATTTTGCTTTTTCGGACTGCGAGCCAGCCCAAGCGCTGCGCTCTTTTATATATAAACACGCTGCTGCGCGTTTTCAGCTCGGGTTCGTGTTCGCGCGATTAGCGAGATATTGGCGCGGCTGATTTGAGAGTGTGGGTGGTTTTGAGGGTTTATATAAGTAATTTTTTGATGGAGATAGTTGATTTTAATGGGGAAAGTGTGGCTGTGTATAGAAGTTTTATGGTTTTAGAGTGACAGAAGAATTTTTGACCTTTCTGCTGGTTTGCTTTGAGAGAGTTGCAAATTTAATATATAAAGTTAATTTTGAAATCTCTTTGATAAACATTATTATTATTCTTTTTTAAATATATTTTTCAAGTATTAATATAAAACAGCTGTTATTTAACAAAAAGTGATATTGAACGAAAAAAGTAACTATGTATACAATCTGTTTACTTTAAAAGACACTTTCAGTAATTTTAACCTAAATCGGTGACCCAAACACTCCAGTTTCTCTTTTTTTAGATGATATTAATTTCTCTGGAAAAGCGATGCCCTTGAGTCCGCTATTTTGCATGAAGTAACTAATGCGATCAGTTTAATTGGCATATTAGAACACAATAAATCACGCGACATTGGCTTTCTATTAACATGATATATAGTAAAATGATTATAGACTTATGACTCATATAGTCTGTACACAGAAGGGTAATTTTGGACCTGCTGAAAATACGATGAAATTGGATTAGATTGAATGTTCATTCTAGTGAATAGATAGATAACAAATAAGTTATATTTCCTTTATAGAAAAAGAGTCAATTTTATTATAAATCGATTTTTTTAAATAAGATTTTGTTTGTTATAATTATGATTAAAGTGAAAAAATAATAAAAAATATTTCTAGTAATAACTATTTTTGGCTCTAATCAAAAGACAGATATATGTGTACTTACAAAATGGTCCATAAAAATTGTAGATAATGATTAGTTTTTGTTAATTCGTTTAAAATAAAACGTAATCATCTTACTTTTCGATTTGAATGGAAATTTTCCTATAATCTTTACCACAGAATGAAATAATTACAAACCAATATTAAAAATCCGCTTAATTAAAATTGATTTTCTACTGTCTGAATAATGTAAAAAATTCATTCTTTTAGTTTTAACATTCACTTATGATTTGATGTTTAATACAAAGTCACTTTTTATTGAAGAATCTTTTTTTTAACAGTACGAAAATTATTTCGTGTATAAAGAAAGATTTCAAAAGTAATTTTCGGTTTAAATGTTTATTTAAGGAAAAAATAAATGAATCAGATAAAATATAGAGTATAATATGTATAATAGATATCTATTGCAGAAAAATTATTTTCTGAAAGATTTTTTTATTAGAAATTGTATTCTTTATAAACTTAGATTTCAAAATTTTATTACCATAGATTTAAATTTTTTAAATTTATAGATACAGACACTTAATACTTATGACAAAGTAGTTCAATTATAGTTATCAATTATAGGTATTTCATTAACCATTACAAGTTTCGCTAAATTAATTTTCAGTAACAGAAATCGTCGTACTATGAGACCATAACATTTTTCTTCTAATATCTGTCTCTTCGATTAACTACCAAACTTCAGAAAAGAAAACTCGAATCAAAATACGAAATGATAAAGTTCGAAGCGCCACGCGTGTGAAACCGGATATTGCCTCAGCGACTGCGATTGAAGAGTCTCATCCGGATTCCTGCATCGCCTGCAAGAGGTAAAAAAGAGATGGCTGTAGGGCACTTTCATATCAAGCAGCGAGCGTATCTCAATCGGTGCCGAAATCGCAAAAAAGAAGGACGAAACGACTGACGATTATATAATGATATAGTGTGCACAAGAACCGCGGAGTATTGTTCGATGATTGCTGGTTATTGTAGTGAAGAAAATAAGCTGTATGAGAGATTTAAAAAATATATAGCTGATAACGACAGATTTTTGAATCTAAGATAATACAAATAGTCTGAGAAGTTATTGATGAATGTAAATCTAGTATTGAGCAAAACTATTTACGCCTACTCTTAAATACGTTCTTGAAAATATCCTTTCCTTAATCCATACAAAAGCAACACCAAGCTTTTATTCCCATTAGCCTAATCCACGCAGTTTAATTTTCGTTTAGATAAACGTTAAGAACCCCAACTCGCCTTCACACAAACAAGCCCACAACCATGAGCCCTTTCAATCACTTCCGACAGGGGAGGTAACCCGAAGCATCAAGGTGTAATTTTATCAAAGACAAATCGTATCCCGGAGAGTAGCCGCTAGCCCCCGGCTTTCCCATGACGGACAAGCCAAGAGATGTAGAGTCAAACGGGGGCGGTCCGCGTGTCTATACCGAGCGCTCAAGGATGCGGAATGATGTAGAGCTCGCTTAGAGCCGGCCCGTCGGAGGGTAATCCGAGCTGGAATTGGAAAACAAACACGCGCTGACACATTTGACACATTTGAGTGATTTGCTTATCTGAATGGATGCTTGGCGTGAGGCTAATTTGCGGCGAAGCTAATTGCCAGTGGTTTTGCGGTTAATAAGTCGGGAACGAGCGGCGTTTAAGCGCCCGACGAGTGGACGAAAATTTTTGACGGTGTAACGTTTTTAGCTACGCCGTCAGCTATAAGTATGATTGACGTAAAAAATAAAAACGTCCGACGGTCATTGAATTCACTTTTGATCGGCTGCAGTACGAAATAAGCGGAGCACGTCCAAACAACAATTAGCCCTAATGCATCGCGGATAGAATACGTTCTTATAACGAGAATCAGAGCTCAACCCTCATCGAAAACAAAAGAAAACATAAATCATTCGCGGCTCTCTCTCTCTCTGCGCAGTGTTACAAGTCACAATGAGCCAGTGCCGGAAAAAGGCGGGAGTAGGACGGACAAGAAGAAAAAGAAGCGGAGCCTCTGGCAAAGCTCCGCGCGAAAGAAGAATTTTAATTACGGAGCGAGCGCCTTATGGACTTTATCATCTGCGGAAGAGAATCGGCGCGATATTCAATTACGGCGTTCAGCGAAATAGCCGGGGCTTTCCTCGAATTACGAGCGACAGGGACGATAAGGAAGAAGGCCGAGGGTACGTGTGTATACGTGGTAGTGGCTGTGTTGTTCTTTTCTTTTTCGATGGAACGTGGTATAGTTCAGGCAAATAAGCCGGTGGACGCGAAATTAATTTGAGGTTTAGTGGAGCGTTGACACGATTATTACTACTGACTGATCACGAAAGTTAAGAGCGTTAGAAGAATTATAGCGCGGTCAAGCATTAATTATCTTTAAATTGACCAAATGGTTTTACAACATAGTTTCCATTCAACATCCAATTCCACAGTTCAAAATAACTTTATAATCCCCATCACCATCAAACCACTAAATCCTCCAAAATCCCGTCACCCACCCCCCGCTCATTACCAATCCTAACAACCCAGACTCCCACAATCAACGGAAACAGCAGCTCGGCCGGTCGTCGCTCTGTAAACACGCTCAAAACCAAAGGCGCCTTTTCGAGCGACCACTGATGTTTCCTATATCGGTTTCTCGCCGCTGACGCTGCGGACGTCCTCTAATCAAACGCCGGCTCTGGCCGCGTGCGGCTCCGCACTCATCAGCTCGATCCGCAGACAAACTCGGCGAGTGTCGCCGGCGCCACCGAGGGAAATCGGTAAATTGAACCGGCATTGATTGGAGAGGGACGCCAGGCCGCGCTGAAACGTAACGAAGCCGCAGGCGGACCGCCGGATATTACTGTTACCGAAGACTATTCGATTTGCTCAGGTGAACGAGAAGACAAGAGCAGCGAGGGAGGGAGGAAGCTTCCGCAACGAGCAGTCAATCGATTCGATCGCGTTTCCTTTTTCATATTGAGCTGCGCTAGAGGCTGGATGGGCTTAAATGCTGGCTTTTTCCTTTTCGTTGGGGGTTGGGTTTCTGATGAATTGGCGTCATTAGGATCGGGTTTTTTGAATGGAAAATGTTTGTTTGAAAGGTGGTTTTGGTATTTTTAGTGTGAAATTTTGTTCTTAAGGTTTTAGAAAATGATGCGGGATAATTGGAATGGTTAGTGATTGATACGTTGATCTGAGGTAAAGGATTTCCGGTTGAATTACAAAGACATAAGCGAAACAGTCACGTAAATTTGAAGGTTAATACATTGTCCCCATTCAAAGGCATGATTTCCTTTATTCGCTTATTTCATGAACAAATAAACGTCAGTTGTTAATTCAATTTCGCGCTCGGTGACAAATTATATTATTTCGTATTTGTTTGACGATGTGGTTGAGATTATACGCTTGTGGCTAATCGATGTCTCTGATTTAATGGGAATCGCTAAAACAATGTCATATTCGAACGGCCAGTCACGAAACTAGAGGCGCGTAAATCATTTTTAAAATCATTGGATGTTTGCAAATGATCCTTTGATATTTTACTGAATACGTGTATATTTATTTAATTAACCCATCATCGATTGCATTTTAATGCACTAGCTTGAAAGTGAATTGTACCCAATTGTAAATACTCTTATAAAACATCATCATTTATTAAAAATTTTACATTATTCGTAAAATTACCTTAAACACAAGAAAAAATTATTACTTTTCCAAGCGTAAACAGAAAGCTCCGCATCTCTAAACATCTCAGCGTACGCATCAATTACAAAACAAAATCAGCCAAGCAAAACACCAACGAATCCCAGCTTATATATGTATAGCTATACAGATACACATTTTACAGCTCGAGTCTCGGCTTTCTCTCCGTCTCTCTTTGTAACCAGAACCGCCTCCTTTCTCGCGTTTACCCGGCAAGTTGATCCTCGCGCATTAATAATCCCTTAGTCGCTCTCGGCGCTTGCACGGGAGGGTTGGCCTCGTGCGTTTCTACTTTTAGGGAGAGGGGGGAGGGGGGAGGCTAGCGCCGCACGCCACCCCGCCGGGCTCAATCATTAATCCTGCCGGTTTCAAGAGACATTTAGAATCGCGGTGGCGGCAGCGGCAGTTTCGTCGCCCGCTCGCCCAGTGATTCGACCCTATTTATTCTGCCGAATCACGAGCTATACCGTGAAAGGCAAATAGCCGTTGATACCAGTTCTTAAATTTTTCTTTCGAGACAGTGTGAGTGGAGATTTCTTCCTTTTTTTTTGAGAGATGACCAACGTGCGTGGAGCGCGTGGTTTTTGCGAGAGGATGATGGAGCGTTATCAGGCGGAGGGCTGAATCAATCGGGTAATGAATGAATCGCCTGACCAGTCATTTATTCGGTTGGGCACTGAGAAAATCGGTCGTTTTTCTTTTGCGTGTATTTATGAAATTTTTTTGCGGACTATTGGATAATCGGATGCGAGCTGATTTAGTTTCTGGGAGATTTCTTTTTTTTTTGATGATGGATTGGCTTGATAGATTAGGTGCTCATTCGTTAAGACTAAATTATTTATGAATCGGAGTGAAAAACATTTTTTTTTAAGACTGATGGTTTAATGGATAAGTAATACTTAATAACTTAATTAGTAACAAAGAAGACTAGAGATAATTGGCTGTAGAGCTAAATAGATGCGTTTGACAATAACTGATGAATTAATATATATTTATAATAATTCTAAACTACCGATATCTGGACTTCATTTAGGGTATATACTATAAATTTTAGGGTGATAAGTAGCATTACTTTAATAATTGCTCAGATTTTACATACATTAAGGAAGTTCGATAGATCTCGGCTTGCGGGACGACAATAGAGGATCTCTCAGCTACCCACTCGAACTCCTGTTCACGCTACAAGCTCAAGTGTTTGTTGATATTTTTATTCGTTACACCAAATTAATGAATAAATGTACTCTAAGTTACTTCATTTTTCATTAAGTCTTTCATAAGGGCCTATACATTTTATAATACAGTTGGAACTAATTTTAAAACAACTTTTGTTCCGAGGACTTTCAATCGATATAATTTATTTTTATTTCTATTTATTTAGTGCAAGATACTTGAATAATTAACAAAATGTTACAAAGTTAAAATTATTTTTAGTCATTTTTCGTGTTTGTGATTATTTGTTGTTTTCTCTAAATAGTTATTACCAAAAACCGAGAAAGCTGATTTTTTTTCTAACAGTAAGAAAATATCGACAAAATTCATGTCGTTGCTAGGTCAGCAATGATCCATTGAACCTCATTTTTTAACGTTTCCAGGTAAATTGCGAAAACGAAAGAACAAAACTCGGCATTTTGCAGTGTTTCTTTCTTGAAGTCGTAAAAATATATTTAACGAAGACGTGTAAGATACGTGTTTCCTAATCAACGTAAATGTACAATTTTACTTTCAAAATATTGAAAAATATTATAATCTTAATTAATATTTACATTGTTGATTTAAATAAACATGATAAATTAACAACTGAACGGCATTTATGCAATACGAAAAAAAAAACAAATATAAGTCATCTCTCCCAATTCACTTTCCGCACCTGAACAGCTCCAAGTAGATCAGTCCCCAGTCCGGTCAGCCTACCCGTATTTTCCCTTCCGATCCGCCATACCTCTCCCCAGCACTCGTAACAATCGAACGCAAACACGCTCGTGCTCCCGGAAAATCAGCGGAACACGAGAATAGCACAGCCCGCGCCTTCTTTCCCTCGTACACATGCACTCTTCCCAGCGATTTCCAAGCCAAAGGCTGCAAGCTCTCCCCGATCGAACTCGGCGGGCGAGCTTGAGCTTTCCTCGTCTGTGCAAACCGCGCGCGCCGAGATACAACCACGAGGTAAACAACGCTCTATTCGATTGCCGCGCGCTCGCGCTACATGCACACGATCTTTCCTTCCTTTTCTGCGCCAGTCAGCTGCTCTCGCGCGCGCTTGCGCATCCTTCTTTGTCCTATCGCTCTTTGTCTTTCGATGCCTTCTCGCGTCTCTGTTGTTCTCCCGGCGGCGGCTCGAACTCGAAGTGGGTCAGGAGAGAAGGGCGATTGAAATCCGACGGCAAGAAAATTAAAGAGTTCGCGCGCGCGCGCGCGGGCGCAAGCTCGCTATCCCCTGGGAAGACGGCGCGCAAGCTCGAGCGCTCGCCTTTTGCCAAGTGTATACAGTCGCGGGAAAAGAATAGGGGAGTGGTTGGGTATGAGGGGGAGAGAGGGAATTTCTGAGAATGTTTCTAGGGCAAATTCGATTTGCGGCTTCTTCTTCTTCTACTATTTGCATTTTCTTTTTTTTTTAGTTGTTTCAAGGATAGTTAACGGCTAATGAGATGCATTGAAGTAATTGAATGCACTCTGTAAATCGATTATTGGATACAAGTTCTAATTACTATTTCAAAAGTTAAAGTAAGTATAACTTAGGACTTTTTGTTCAGAATGTCATCGTCAGTTACATTACGAAAAGAAGGCTCGCTTGCAATAAGAATAAATCATATCATATAAAGCACGGCAATTCAGATTACTATCAGCTTAATCAAACAAACAGGTGCAATAGAGCAGGTCTCTTCAACGTCACGTGTTTACCACATTAACACGTGACCCTTATCACGTAAAAACCCTTAATATTAAACTCCTATTGCTTACACTTCCACCCTTCTATCAATCCTACACCCGCCGATGAAAACAGTGCCACGAGTCAGCTCAGGACTGTCTACCAGAGAAGCTCCCAGTCCTAATACAGGAAAAGAGCGAGGCGAGTCAACTTCCGTATACGTGTTTAAAGGTGACATAATAAACACCCCGGCAACTGTAGATACGTACACACGTTCACAAGTATGCAAACGGGTAAATATTTTCTTGAGGCAAACACGCGACCTCAGAAAGAGTTCGGAAGAGGAAATAGGTGCCGCGTGGCTGATGCAAAATTAATCCGTGCGCAGCTTGTGGATTCGGTGAACTGAGAAAGAGATACAGATAGAGTGAGGGAGTAAAGATTTTCCGGGATATAGCGGACTATGCGCTCCAGTCGGAAGTGTTTTGCTATTTGCCGGAGGAATTTCGAGGCTCGATGCACTCGGTAAATATTTCTTTTTCGTTTGCTAGGTGTAACTCCGTTGGTGTATCTTTGGTGAAGAGGTTATCCATTTATTTAATGTAACTGAACACTGACGGTTATATCATAAAATATTGTTTTAATATATGCAAAACTTATTTCAATATAAAGTCAGACATTATCCTGTGCATCAAAATTCACTTCAACAATCATGTATCAATGCAGTCACATGCTAAATATGAAAAGACTAAATAAACTCCTATTCACCATCTCGTACAACCAGCAAAATAAGATCTTCGTCCCACCTCTCAGTCCTCACCTCGAGTAATTAAAACGTTATAAATTTCTTAACCTACCAACGCAACGTCCGTCATGCGGCACAACGAAAAGGAGACCCTCTGAAGCTGCCCCGCCAAGCCTCTCTATTTATATCCACGAGAGCATCTTAGACGAGAAAGTCAGACACCCTCCCTTTTGTGCGTGCGAGCGAAAATTTCGCGTGGAGAGAGAGAGAGAGAGATGTTATCTTCAAGGGCAGCGGGAGGAGGGCTATGAGTGATTAACTGGCGATGCTTCGTTAAGGAGGCGCCGCTGTGTGCTCCGATGCCTCGGCGCGATAGCTTCTGGCTTTGGTTGTTAATTAGGCTTAATGGTTTTGTTAATGGCGCTGAGTTGTCGGCTCGAGTTTGCGTTTGTGACATGCAGAGAGTGCTGTATGTTTGTGGCGAATGGATTTTTTTGCGTGTATCTAATGGAAAAATCAATGTTTTTGTTGATTAATGTATCGTTTTGTGGGAATTTTGAGATCAGGGTGGAAATTGTTTGATACTTTATTTGAGTATGTGAGTTGTTGAACTATTGCTCTGTGTATTTATACGTTTTTTCGTATATCTCGTACGATACAAATTTTGTAGTAAATATTTTGATATTTATCTGTACATATAAATTGCCGGATTAATAAAGATAAAGAGGAACGTTTGAATACGAAATGTTGATTGTATCGCTAAAAACAAGTGTATTTACTTGAGGGTCTCTTTTCCGCGATTCCTCAATGATAGGAGATAGCATCAAAATTATTCTATTCAAACTGTAGCGGAAACCATTTAAATTATGACTGGAAAAGTTTACGCAACATTTAATTCTATGGCTTTCCGGAATAACTAGGTAAATGCGTTTTTAGTGTTTTTATAAAATTAACGATTATATGTTTAAACGAATGGCCAAGATTGAAGAAAACAAGTTGATAGTAGATAAATGTAAAGAATTAAAACGGTATTTATTTAGATTACAATCAACTTATGAAATGATTATTCAAACATGGATTCAATAACAGATTTACATACCTGCTAAAACCTGTTTTATTATATTTTGAAAAATAGGCTTAAGCGGTTATTTTAGGAAACTACAGAATCTTAAATTATGATTCATAACTCAAAGCAAAATATATTATTACTAATCAAGAACAAGCAACGTTTATATAAAGTATATTAATTTAAAATTTACTGGTACATTCATCAAATATAAAATATATATCTGTGGAATCAACAAACACATGATGTGAAGGACCAGTTATTATTGTAATATCCTCTTTCAATCATGCATTTTTATAAATATAGGCAGAAAAATTAACTAGGGAAATTCTAAGTTACCACCAAACAGAAAAA